>JAQIXL010000183.1:0-44972 GCA_034700245.1 Poikilolaimus oxycercus
CCCGAAAACGTAGGACTTGCGCTTTATCCCACTAACTTCCCATTTCCTCCTGTAGGACTCCGCTGAGTTTGTCTGAGTTGACCCCGAGGACGAAAATGCACTCGAAGCAAACCCTTGGGCTCTCGATCTCAAATGATACTCGCGAATTGCATTCCCACCTCATAATCAAATACTGCCGGGGCGAGAACGAGGGCATTTGCACCAAGCCCCGCACTCACCATAATGTTAAGTCGCTAACGTGTAAGCATGTCGACTTCTCAAAACGTGAACGCTTTTCACGTCACCATCACTGAACCGGATTTCCTGCGAATAATTCCCCAGATTCTTTGCCTCGGAAGCCTGCCTATTTACTTTCTGGCCATTTTCCTCATCCTGAAGTATTCTGAGGAAATGAACACGTATCGCTGGATCCTTCTCACCCACATAGTGAGAGTTCTCTATTCATTGAGCAGCAGTAAATAAGTGTTAGATCTCCAATATGATGTATGAATTCTATTTGGCTGTGCTGTCGGCGCCGGTTCCTCTTTGGCCCATATCGGGCGGCTACACAACCGGACTGTTGTGGACGTGGTTTAATATCTCAACACATCTCCAGATAGTTGGCTTTTGGATGTATGTAAATCCTTCAGATCGTCCTCTCTGCCCTAGGCATGTTTGTGGCTACTGTTATTCATTTGAGTTTCTACTGGCACCATCATTATCTTGCAGCTGGACGCCCAAAGTTGGTCGCGAAGCAGAATGCGAAAAATATCTTGGACAGTTGCATGTCACTGGTGTCAGGTGGTGTTCAGCCTGCACGCGCCGCTCAGCGTCGTCTCCATCATTGTTCTGACCAAACCATATCGACGAGCAGTTAGGAAGTGGATTCGTTGCTGATGATAAGTCACTATTGCGTTGATGTGGATGTTGCGGCAAGCCTCCTTTGAGGCTTGAGAAGCAATTCACAACGAATAAACATCGAAGGATGTGCATATTAGATCTTTGGATCGCCACGATCCAAATGTCAAACAAACACGCCGCCTACATTACGAGCGTTCGGGCCATTGTTGTTGCTTCGTTCCCAAGGTTTACTGTCCCGTTCTTAGACGCCCCCGATCAGCAGCCTTGAAAACACTGAAAACATGGCTACCATCTGTCTACTCCTTTTCCTAAGCTCCAGCGTCTTGTCGCATTGGCACGAGGTAGGGATTTTCTGGTTTATTTTCTACTTTCACCTTACAGGACTCGGAAGAGTGCGATGAGTACGGCTATCCTATTGTTCGTTTTCGACATCGGAGACCGTCTGGCTTTGCACTTTTGATAAACTTTCTAGGCCACCGCCACCGGCGCCACGAGCAAGGACGTTCAATATTGAAGACCAACGCTTTAATCGAAATCAGTAGGCTTTGCGTTTTTTAAAAGCGGTTTCGAATTCTGCCTTTCTCATTGAAATATTTAGAGCTCCGAGAGGTCGTCCGATTTTCTATGATGCTCCAGTTCCAAGACCACAAATTGAGCCAGTGCGTGACACATGCGATGGTTGGCAGATCTTCCAAGGCTACTGCTATCTGGTTGAATTGTTATCTAATTTCAATGAGCATTTGAAAGAAACTAACAACGAGCATGACATGGGCTGCAGCTGAAGCAGCCTGTGTCAGTCGGGGCGGGCATCTCGCGTCAATTCACAGCGCCAGGGAGAACGATTTCGTTTACAGTTTGTTGTTTTCATGTTCAGCTCAATAATTTGTTCAGAAGTGGGGCGTCAAGCTCGCCTTGTTCCATACGAAACGTTACCCTACGAAATGATGTGGATAGGCGGAATCGATCACACTGGCAGCGCCAAAATATTCTCGTGGTCTGATGGGACAGCGTTTGATTACAATACGTGGTCAGCCACGAATCCTTCGCCTGGGGCAAGTCTCGAAGGAAAGAATCTCTCAATGTCTTTCTTCTAGGAGATGTGTCTTCAAATGCGCAATGATGATGGACGAGACCCAAATATTTTCTCCTATTGGAGAGCTGGAGAGTGGAACAACATCGCCTGCGGCTGGGTTTGCATATTTCACAGTTTCCGACAATTCTGGCCTTTAGACTCAACCGGCTGCTGTTTGTAAGAAGAGAGTGCGTTAATGCGTTAGCTTTTGAAGTGCGATTATTGAATGAAAGAAAGTGAAAGGAGTCACGGATAAACTTTTTTATGAGTTGATTTGTGTTAGAAAAAAAATCCCCCCTGGTGATATTATTGAATGCTGGAACTGAATGTCCTCATGGATTGATCAGAACAAAATATTTATCTGTATTCTTTGTTGCATTTTCAAAAGAAGGAACTCGAGGAGACTACTCTCTCATAAATCCAGACAATAATGAATTTTGGAAAGAAAGAACCGGGCCATGTCGTTGCGGAGGATTTGGGTGTTGTAAACGTTGTACTCGTCGTCGAGAGTTCGTAGTTTCCGAACTTGATCGTGAAGCGATCCGTCCTCTTCAGTCCATCAACACTGAGCAAGAATCTGCCTCCCTCCATGAACTCCAATCGTTGCCCAGTAAGACGTGAAATATTCAGTCTTCAACACAATTTGGTTTTTTTTCATTTTTTAAAAATTTGAAACGAAATCGTACCTTGCTGCGGGATTGTTATTGATTGTGAGGTGAAACTCCGCATCGCGCCCCATGTTAATTGACTCAAAGTAAATGAAGGCGGGCTTATGGGTGACAAAGGCGGGGAAGGTCGGCCATACATTCGAGGCGATCAGATCGCCCCAAAACCCATCTACAGTCCATCTATGCAAACTTTCTACGTTGCTGCGCTCCTCGGTATAGTCGCTAAAAAGCCTCGCTTCCGCAAAGAACCAAAAACAAACAATTGTTTGTGAACATCAGAACAAGTTCGGGCATATGACTCTTGAGGTCTACCGTAACGATATGCCAGGGCAACGCGAAGAAGTAGTTGTCCCGCAAGTCGTATCTTCAAGCATGGCAAAAATTCTGAAGGAAATATGTAAAGCAACCTGTCTAATTTAATTGCATCAATTTCGTCGTGCCCAAACGGTTTAATTGTAAGGAGAATGTCGCCGCCGACACAGAGCGCGTCGCTGTCCGGCGCATACAAGCCGAGTCGCGGTCGGCGCGTCGGGGAAGTGGCTGCCACGTAGGTCCGATTGCCCGGTCGGACGTGTCTAGTCATATTTAGGTTCACATAAAGGACATCGGAATCGTGGGCTGCAATACCGAGGTGCACAAGAATTTTGTAGCAGAACATAATGATGAAGATGGGAAAAGAATGCGTATGCGCTTGTTTAATAACGATGACTTGATCGAAATTGTATCGCGAAGGAACGGCACGTCGCCGACGAAGAATGCCGTAAGACAACATGCCATCGTCCAAGTCTTCAATATGCGGATCTGCCTCATTGCAGGGAACGATCAAGTTTTGCGCCATCGTATCGTCAAGCCTAAAACACCTCGTGCTATTCGAGATAAAGCTCTCATTTGAATTGAAAAAACTTCGTTTGCAGAAGAAACAACACTGACGCGCTTCTCGGCGTGCCGTCCGCATTGAGGACGATGTAGTCTTGCTCGTGATAGGTGGAGTAGGCTGGGTCGCACGCCACTTGAATGTAGAATATTTTAAGCAAAGCGTAGTTGTCGTTCAGCACGATGCGATGCTGCAAGCCCTCGGGCCAGTCACCAAACGAGATCATCAGCGTCCCGTTTGCCACCAAAGAGTGTTCGATCGTCGTTTCGATCGCGAATTCTAAGAACCGTATCGTACACCAAAAGGTGTTCAACCTATGTGTACCTGATTGCGAAAAATGTGTAACGTAGATTCGTCCGAAGAGGGCTAGCTCCATGTAGACTTGATGAATAACCGCAAAAGATGTATATGTTATCGAGATGTTGCCCGAGTAAAATGCGAGCCATCCGCAAGCGCCTGCTATGCAATACTCTGATGTACTGAGCAAAGCATTGTAAGATGATTTCGAGTGTTACTCGAACTCTAGGCGACTATCGTTATAGAGTAAGACGGGTGTATCCTGATGAAGTTGCCAGTCCAATTCTACATACGCCCATCCTCCTCCAGAGAAAGTTCTCTAAAAGGTGTGTTTGAAGTCTGCTGATCAAACCGTCCAAGTGCAGTTGATTGCAAGGCAAGTCGAGATCGAACCATTCGTAACATCAATTGTAGCCCCAAAGTCGAGAAGATACTGCCCAGGCACCATTATCCACTCCGTCACACCTTCCGACAGTTGGGCCGAAGCTGGGCTGTACATCTCACAATCGCATTCTTAAATTATGCGTATCTATTTGATCCGTTCTATTTTGCCCTTTCATTTTCTTTAACGGATCCCTAAAGATCAGAGGTGAGAGGCTCACTAAGCAGCTCCAAAAGAAAGTCGTCCCAGCCAGCGCCTCAGCGCGATCCGTTTCAAAGACGATCGTGAAGGTTCTAGTAGCCGCCATATATTGGGTACCTCTGAAAAAATTAAGTTTGAGCCTTCTTGATTGGCGTTAAAGTCTACTCACGTTCCATGGAAACCGTCGGCGAGCATGGAGAACGAGTCGCCGTCTTCCACGTCGATATACCAGAGCGTCGCACGCAATTAACAGCCGGCTGGCACTTCGCCCGTCAAGTTGCAGTACTGAAAGCGACGGTGGAGAATTGGTAGTGTTGCTCGCCTGATTCGGCAAGTACGGCTCCATAGGATCACTTGCTGCTGGAGCAAACGGCTCGTAATGATACACGACTCCCAGTTGTGGGATTCCATTCGTTTCGTCGAACAGTTTATAAGCGCACAATTTCCTTGTTTCAGCTAAAGACCCACAATTTGAACTTGAACAAGAATTACCCACTGGGTGTGTCGTAAACGATGAGGCGAAGGAAACCGAGCGCCTCGAAGTAGGGCACGGCATGGTATCGGATTAGCAATGGTTCCTCGCTCATAGCAGCTCCCTCCACATAGAAACGACTAATTGCTGTCGTGTAATTGTCACTGTAAAACATTTTGGGTACATAGAACATTGCGAAAAGCGATGAATAGCTTACGGTGTAACTTTATAGAGAAGACTTCCATTGTGTATGAACTGGAGAGTGAAGTCCTCGCCGTCGCTCTCCATGTCTTCGCGGCAACGACGAATTGGTCCAACGGTTTCCACGGACATGTCGATGCGAATGGATTTCCCCGTGCCGGTCGTGAAGCGCCATTCACAGAGTTTGCCAGCCTCCTTCCCTTTCTCTTCCTCCTCGCGAAAAACGTGTCACATGCGAGCGTAGAGCGTCATTCCGTGCAACGCGGTGAGATGGCGTTCAGATGTGTCAATGGCGAAACAATCAATTGGCGCTTCTGCACGGATCGTTGAAAATCCCATTGCGAACCAACCGAATGCGTGAATAAGAATGTGAAAGTTGTACCAATAATGATCGACAACGTAACGCTTCGCCTGAATATTCGTTTCAGAGATTTTTAAGAAATTACAAAAGCCTCTTTCCACGAGAAAGGACACAGAAAGTCTTACCTGATAATGCCAATCGTCGTCGGGATATCGCGGCAGGACATCGAGGAGTAGCTGCGGGTGCCCGGGGTCTAGCTCAAAGAAAGTGATCTGGCTGACGTTCTTCGTTGGATAGAGAAAGCTCAGCGTGTTCGTGATCTCGCCACGTCGATTCAACGCGGACACGCTTAGTTTTTCATAGTGAGGAAACGCCTGCCCCTCAACGACAAAAATGTCGACAAAGGCGTGGCTAGGCTGAAAGGTTTGATCGTAAGCCTGGTTCGATTATTTGCGGGGGCTTTACCTGAATAATCATTTTACAGCCCGGATTGTGCACGAGAGAGGACGGCGCTGGATATCCAAAACTATAGACATGGAGTAGGGACTCATTCATATGGGCCGTCGTCTCGCCGTTGCAGTACACTTCTTCTTTCGTCTTGACATTGCCGATGAGAAGGTTCAAGACTAGAAATTGGAATAACTGTCGAAGCATTTCTTCTCGATGAAGGGACAAGATGGATTCTCGAATGCCCCAGCACGTCAGTGCTAGGGGCGAGAGGGTTTTCTTGATTTCAAGGTCCTCGGGCCGTGGCGGTCTTTTTCTTCATCCTATTATTTTGATCCCTTTAAGGCACCTTTCATCCTTCGGTCCTTCTATGCCGAACAGACGACGGCTCATTTCAAAGGCCAGTCGTCTTACGAAGAAGTGTGAAAGGCGTATCGGCTTTGCCTGACCGTTCGTCTCGTCCGACTCTCTATCACAATGGCGAGGGAAATCAGAAACTTTGCATTCATCAACGTTCCGTGGGCCAACTTCAACGCTTCATTGGGATCTAAATGGCTATTTAATTCAAGTTTTATAGCGAGAATATGATCGAATTTAAGACTTGAGCAAGACGTGGTAGTCGAGAGTCTTGACGAAAGTTTTTTTCGTCGCCATCCGCCCCTCCGCTGTCATCTTAGCATGAATCGCAACAATTCATCAGTAGGTTGCCCGATGAGTATATAAGTGAGCATGGCTAGAGGACGGAAAGGAACATCTCTCACGGTCGTTTTCCCCAAGTCAACGATTGTGCCTCCAGACCTGCTATCCGGCAGCTGCTATCTCAAAATTTTTTCCTTGTTGCACCTTAGAAATTATTGTACTAGAATGGACGATGCGACGTGTCGGGCGAGTCCCGCCTCGGTCAGCTGTCTACAAACCTCTTGTCGCTCACTCCGCCTCACTTTCTGAGTTGCATCGTGTGCAGAGCAGTGACTTTCGAGACAGCATGAGAAAAGTGAAGGCGCTGGCCTCTGGCCGCCAAAGGACATGCGGTGAGCGACGAGCTTTTCCTGCTTATTTTATACCTCTTTGGAAGAAACCAATGGTTAGTTTTATCACGGAGCATATCTTATACGTGAAACCACAGACCGAAAACGATTGATTTGGAATGAGCTCAGCCGACGAACATCGCGCTCGTCAAAGAAGTGTTTAACGTAGACTTGGAGATAGTTTGGATTGACGGCGTGAACAAAATCGTCCAAAGTTTGAAAAGCTTCATGGTCTCGCATGCTAAAGAACGGATAGATGAGTAGAAAATCGAGTTGTGAAATCTGATGGCCTTGCATGAGGGGAAGTATGCGTCGGACATTTTCTGAAAACACTAGAGAAAACATCGCAAGCATTACCCGGCAGCAGGGTGGTTTTCATTCTCGTCCGTTGTTGCGACCGCAATGCCCGACGAACACATTGCTCAAAAAAGGCATAGCAATCTGCAGACTGCTTCTTATAGTAAAACATTCTGAAACGGTTGATAAATACTTTTAAAAAAACACTTACCGCAAGCCAGCAATGTGCGTTTTGGTCTGAAAGAACTTGAATTCGGAGACCTTTACCCATGGGGCAAAAAGTGGTTTGGAAACACAAAACGCAACGCCTGCCAAGCCGATAAACGAGATGAACCAAATCACAAATAGTAAGTAAACTGGAAATCCTGTCGTGAAGTTGAATAATATAATCGGAACTAAAGACGTAACTAGCAACAGTAGAAAGAAAAAGAACCAAAGAAAGCTTCGACTGAGCCGAGGTAGGCGAAGATAAATTCGCGCTATTCTGTTGTTACTTGGCCCACCAGCAAGCGTTATGCGCTGCTGCTCACAATCACAATGCTGCTCAGTGAAGAAATTTACGTCTAAAATAATTGTTACCATTTCGGCCGTCATGGCATGTTCAAACATAGTATGCGAGAGACGCTCGCAACAATTTGCTTGGAATAGTCTACAAGTTGAGGAAAATCGGGAAAGGGATCGTGCATCAAGCAGAATAAGAACTTCTTGTAAAGAGTTAATATTGAGGTCGTAAATTGAAGTCGCATGCTTTTCTAGAAAACGAAGACGAGGCATCTCCGATTGTATGATCAGGGACCATTGTAGAAATGCTCTGGACAAGTGATAATTTGTCCTCATTTCGAAAAGGGCGCTAATCGAAGACGAAATTCTTCAACTCCAAGGAGGGTTTTGGGTCCATCACGCGTTAGCTTCTGACCAAGCAACTAAATCTTTGTTTTTCGAGTTTCGAAGCCGGTTCCATTGCCCAGTGCCTCGAGGAACTGTTAAGCATTTTGTTTCCCGTTTGATCCAAAGTGCTCAGCACTCTATTCTTTGAAGAGAGATTAAAATATTGTAGTTTTGATTGGCTACCAATTTTGGCGCGAAAATTTTTGGCAAAGAAAAATGCGCGCAAAACTCTACACACACACGCAAAATACTCGCTATACTCAATACCTTCAGGTCGGCATCTCTTCTTCCAGTTAGCTATTTTTCCCTTCAGATTCCCTTCAGATAAATTGCCAGAGAAGGAAATTCAGCATTAATCGTCACTATTACTATATTTCGCTACAAAAAATCTTAGCGATGGCCGAGAATCCGTGCGAATTCTTACTGCCAATCATCGCACACTGTAGTCCCTGTGCAAGATGGGCTCTCACGATGGGAACGATCCCCCTGTCAATAATTTTGCTTCAAATCAATATAGTAAGTCTCTCTTTCTAGATAATTTTTCTAGGCAATAAGTGGCCTTTTAAGAGTGCAAAAAAAAATTTTTTTATGAGTAGGCAGGTTCGATCCCTGCGGAGCAGTTGCCATTTATAATTTCATCTGTTACAGAATCTAGCAAGTCTAATGTTCTTGCACGTACTAATTGGTATGCAAATGAATGCGCTTACTGCTTTTCGGCTCCGTAAGTGGGTCGACGAGAATGGTCATCGGCAAGCAGTCCGTATGTACACCGAAGAGCAGTTATGGTCTGACTTTTTTCGGTCGTCTAAAGTTGCACTTCAGGAGGCTGTCGGTCATCTTTGCGTGTTTCACATTTCCGCCAATAGTTCTAGGAGTTTTGATCAGCCAACCGTACCCATATCCGGAGCACATCAAATGGATTGCGCTTTGCCCATCGCTGATTTGGATCTATCCTTTCTTCCACGTCGCATGCGTACGCTATTGTTGTGAGTAAGTGAGCAACAGATTGTTTTAAGCATGCGCGCCTCAACAAATACGCCCTGTTTGCCGAAAAGGAGGACAAGATTGAGCGAAGACCGGAAGCCGCGCCTCCATCCAACGACGAAGGGGAACTTGCTGGTTATGTAGCCTGTATGCTGGCCTGCGCGATTTGGCGACCGCAAGACATCAAAGAACAAAGAAAACGAATTTTTCGAAATCAGCGTCTCCGAAGGCATAATTTGTTTAAAAATTCCTAGACGACATCCGGACCATCCAACTGGTAGAAAGTGATTGTATACGGATAGCTACCCGATTGCACTTGAGAGCGAATTTTTTAGTTTGAAATCATGAAAGATAGAAATGAGCAAAATCAACCTGTGAGTTCACGGTTTCAACGCTAAAACTTAAGTTCAGTCCGAAATTACGGCTCTGTGTAATGTGAAAAGCATGAAACCGCGAACTCACAGGTTGATTTTGCTCATTTTTATCTTTCATGATTTCAAACTAAAAAAATTCGCTCTCAAGTGCAATCGGGTAGCTATCCGTGTACAATCACTTTCTACCAGTTGGATGGTCCAGATGTCGTCTAGAAATTTTTAAACAAATTATGCCTTCGGAGACGTTGATTTCGAAAAATTCGTTTTCTTCGTTCTTTGATGTCTTGCGGTCGCCAAATCGCGCAGGCCAGCACATCCCCATACAGGCTACATAACCCCAAAAGATGGCTGAAAACAGCTTCAATTGAGGTTCCTTCCCGAGGCTGTGCCAGGACTTTTCCCTCAATCCAATATTTTAAACAAACCAATTGACATTATCATAATCATTCGAATCGTGCCTAGCGCAAAAAGAACACAGGGAATAAAGAAAGAATAAGAGAACGGGTAAAGGTGGAGAATGAAAAGTTTGACAGGGGCAGTTTCCTGTCGAAAAAAAGTGGAAGAGAATGGCAATTCAGCTTACAAGGACGAGATCATTCTATTAGGAGAAATCAACTCGCGTCGCTAAGTAGCGTACAAGATGCACTTAGACTTCCCCACAATTTCCAACCAACGATAATTTTTTCCCTTTTTGTTGGCTCTATGCCGGACAACAAGGCCCCAACACGAGATGCCGCTCGCTGAGCGACTTCCTCGACCTTATTAATACAAGGCAGAGAGGAAGACCGATACAATAGTCACGAATCAACAAGAAACACATAATCAGAAATTAGCTGTGTATATTCTCAATCCTCATTTCGTGGCTTCGTGGTGTTGATTCTCCCCTTTGGAGAGTGTGAGAAACGTCTTTTGCTGTTTCGCTATTTTGTTGGCATGCTAATGAAACTGCATGGGTACAAAAACGCGAAACCGCGAAGAACGATTACTCGACCTACTCATAAAGGGAGAATGAGACGTTAAAACCACGAACCACAAAATGAGCACCGAGAAGATTTGAACAGATCCATTCACGAAGTTCCCCATAGAACTTCTAAAACACATGCGGAAGAGGACGAGAAGAACAAGAAGAGGGAACACCAGCTCTGGCCAATTGGGAAGAAACACTGGCTCGCGAAAGTGTGAAGCACGCGTTCAGACGAATGATGACGCATGATGAAATACCAAAAGTTTGTGGAAAAGGGCGCGTTGACTCAAGAGGAAGCCAGAATAGCTTCTATTTTAAGATCGACAACCGGAGAAGGCATGCCATTGTCCAAATCCGAGATGCTATCTCGAAGTTCAATCTCGCTATGGCCCGCGACTGCACAAATTTGACTTGAAATGCTTACAACAAACCAACCTTCAGCAGCCATCGAAGCGCCTGGATTTGCGGGCACGTAATCACTGTCAGCTGTAATATCCTCGGGAAATTTCATCAAAGAATTCGGCTTGCACTTGAGGGCAAAGTACAGGATCACTAAAGCCACAGTTTTTATAGAATTCAAAGGATATACCTTTGCTAATTTTCGTCTTGTCAGTGCTTTCAGCTGGCACTTCGTAAGTGACGTTGAAGGATGGCGCAGTAATTTCACGCATAGCAACGTCGTCCTTCAGATATTTGTGTCGCAGACAACGCTTCGCTGTCCACCGCTGATGCGGGTCTTTGACCAACATCTTCGAAAGCAGCTTGACAACAAGATCACCTGAATGCGTTTAAAAGTGCTATGAAGAACTCTTGTAAGCTCACCTGTAAGAGCGCGTTCGGGTTTGACTGGAAAGTAGAAATCGGGAATCAACTGCTTAATAGTGTTGTGGAGATCATCGTCGCGAAGCTTTTGTTGAATGTCTGCGTCGACTTCTTCGGGCGTTACTCCATTAAAAGCATGTTCGCCAAGGAATAAAAAGAGGAGAATGCAGCCAACTGCCCAAACGTCTCCTAAAGGCGCCGTTAAAAGAGAAATTTAGAAAATTGTTTTACTTGCAAATGCTGCTGCAGCATCCTGACTTGGAATGGAAAGTGCGTCTGGAGACTTATATTCGTTGCTTCCGATACATTCCGCATGGCCCCCCTTTCGCGGAAGTAATTTAGCAAAACCAAAATCGGCGATTTTTACGAGAGAATTGTCGATCAAAATATTTCCGGGTTTCAAGTCCTGGAACGTTCAAATGAAATAATAAACGCACTCGATGTACAATGCGATGCGTGTGTAGGTATTTGACCCCGTTTAAGATCTGCCGACCAATGAGGGCTACTGTTGGGTGGGTGCAAGGTTCGCCCTTCGTCTAAATTCCAATTTATAAAGAAAGTTTATAAAGTTAAGTAAAAAAAATTCTCATCGTCGGGAGGATCGCATGCAGACGAGGTGCGCCAGAATGAAATCTGCAGACTTGCCTTCATTTGCCAAATCATAGTGTTCAGGGTGTTCTTCATATATGGCATGACGATGTACAAGTGAGTAAAATCGTCGAGACTTTCTGTTGTGAATGCATCCGAAGAAGCGATGATCTAATATGACGTCACTTGGCATAATGAAAGAAAGCTCACGTTTTCGTGTTTTAGTTCCTTTAGTAGAATCACTTCTCGGAGGCAGCGCTTGAGTTTCATCGCGGAATACCCGTCGATGCTAATATGCTTGATGGCGACGAGTCGACGGGTGCTAGTATCCATTGCAAGTCTGAAATGATAAATAATGAGCAATAAAATAAACATACGCGACGAGTCCATACGATCCACGTCCGAGAGTACGCTTGTAAGCATATTGGCCTTGCTGTGGTTGCGAAATCACTTTGCCAGTTGGCGCTTCAGCGGAACACGCATTACTCAACTCTCGCGAGCCTTCGAGAAGCTCTGTTCGCATGCCAGCTGGAGCCGAGTTGCAGTCCTATAGAGTAAATTTTGTGCACACTTTCCGCTCACCTTCACGCCGACCGAATGCAGCCTCATGTTTCGTTTTCCATCGCAACGGGACAGTTTTGATGGGCCCCTCCTTTGAACATGCCTTTCCTGATGTTGATTGACATTTTGAGCTGGTGCGTCCTCTTCGTCGTCAGGCGCGTGGTCCCGCTCCTCCATGATGTGAAGCACACTAACAAGCAATCGTTCACCTATTGATCCTAATCGTAAGAAATGTGAAAGTGTGATACGAAAAGAATATAGATATCTTCAGAGTTACTTGGCGACTCTGGTTCATATAGATATTTAGCTTGAATACTTAGAATTTTTAACCAACGGCATTTGCATGAAGTGCAAAACGCGTTTGCAAAACACATTCGCGGTTTCACTTCGTAATGTCAGTGGATGATACTTCAGTATCTGTAGTGCAATAAGCACTGTCAAAATCGATATTTGTGTCGTGAAGATCGGGAAAATTTCGAAATGGTAGTTGACTGCAGTAGCACGGTTCCTGGCTAGCCAGCTCTACTGACTCCATCTCTGTGATTTTTCTTTCCAAGTCAACAATCCGCTTCAACAACGCCAGAATAACCTGCAAACTTGCTCACACAGAAAATTTCCAATCTTATTACAATACCTGATCGTCTTTTGACATGGAATCTCTGACATTTTGACCGTCCAAAAGCAATTCGCAGAAGGCATCTGAAAAAGGAAAAAAATCGAAACGCATTGCCAAATCAACCTCTAGCTGCATTTGCTGGTAACAATTGATAAATTTTAGTTTCCTCTTTTTCACGAATGTCGAAATCGTCTTGGGGATTTTGTAGACTGCATCGACAGCGCAACCGCAGCAACTGCTGTCTGGCTTCCAGCCTCGCGAGCTCTCTGTCTCTGTGCTTTGCGATTCTTTTCAGCAATCCAGCGACATTCTTCGAGAATTTGTTGTCTTTCTCTAGAAATGCATCGTTGAAATAAAGCAAAATAAATCAAATCAAAAAATCATTCTGAAATTTTTACTGAACTCCGACCCCCTTGCAAGACTTGCGAAACTCAAGTTCGGTTAACTCAAACATGCCTTTCCACTAGTACTCCAAGCGCTGGCAAGTTAACTTACATACCTTTTAGTTTCTTGGCTTGTTCCATCCATTCATTAACAGAGAGCACTTCTTGATGGCATTCAACGACAACATTTTGCTGTAAAGACAAGGCGATGGAATATCTCGTCTCAAGAGGAAAAACATAGTCATATGCGCTGCCAATGAATCCCATACGCTGCAAACTTTGACTTATTTTTTTCCAGAAGTTCAGCTCAAATCCTATCGTTTAAAAGGACAGACATGGCTGTGACTTTTAGCATCACCGTATTCATCGTCATCGTGGGCATAATGATCGCTCATTGACGCGGAGAGGCTGTCAAGTATATAATTTCTAATGTATAAAGTATTTCTCACGGTAGAGGATGTTGAAGGCGGCGTGTACTGTCGAATTTGGAAAGAAACAAATCGGCATCGCTTTCATGCGCCATATGATGAATTATCATTCTGCGCGCTACACCTAATTTTAGGAAGCCGAAGTAAAAGAACAGCGCATCAACTGAAAGAGGCAAAGCAAAGATTATAGTCACTCTTCGCAAAATAAAAATCCTACCTTTGTTGCGATAATTCTCTATGGAGAAACTCGTTTTGAGTTCCGGCAAGATTGTAAATGTTACGTTGTTCAGCGCTTTCTTAGTATGCGGCAAGGCGTGACCGCCAATGTTGAAGACGGCAAAAGCTAGTTGGTCCTTAACGTACGCAATAGTACTGGGAAATGGTCTGTAAACCTATAACACAAAGGCACTGAAAAGAAAATTAGTGACAAACGTATTCACGATGCATAGAGACGAAGAGTTGCTGACGGCGAACGACGCTCGAATTTCGAAAGTCACCTAGAGTTTGCAAATCTAAACGCTGCTCGAGAGGTAATAGTTTTTTTTCGTGGGCAAAAATGCCATTCCTGGAAAAAATGCGTCAATTAACAAGCGCTCCTAGCTTACATAGCAACTCCAAAATATCCATGAATTTCGCTTTCAATTAAAGGAGTGGTATCCATGATTAAAACAAGATGTTCTCCCAAAGTGACAATCCGAGCCGCGATGTTCCACAGACTAAAAAAAGGATTTCATAAAGAAAAAATGCGCAATCGACTGAAAAAGACAGGGGAGGAGAAAGAGCATTGATGCCATGAAGGAAGCGTCTATGCACAGGAATCCACGAAAATAGTCCCTGTGCTAAACGAATCAATGGAGAAGCCAGTAAGAGTCTGCGGTCGTTGATGATGAGTGTGTGAAAGAGAGAGAACGCGCGACGGTGAGAGACGACTATCACGAAACGAACGATTCGTGATCGTTGCGAAACACACTAAAATCCACCTCCTAGTTATGCAACTGTGCTTGCGACATGAAGTATGTATGATATTGTAATATTGAGGTCGGTCTTCGCAAAACGTTCATGTGACTTCCGCATTTCAGACTGTTGACATCCTCTAACAGGCTGTCGCACGTGCTCTTTGGTCGAGCAATCGCATATTCATTAGGACGGACGAGTTGATCGAACTATCGACGTGTTCAGTTTATGTGTTCGTAAAGCTGTCAAGAAAATAGAAACGGTGAGGAAAGAAGATGGAAACGGTTCAAACAAGCTTGGCGGCATCGCCTCCACCCCTTCAAATTCAAGTTCAAATTTTTATCGAAATCGGTCTCTGCGCGCGATAAAGGCCATAAGAAAGGGTTCGTTATACAATAGAAATGTTTCTCCAGAAGAACAATTTCATTCATTTCGAGACATTGCACATGACTGAGCTCTCGATTCAACGTTGTTGACGCTGTGATGAGTGAAGAGTGATTTAGATACAAGCTCCAGAGCGTCGCGCGCGAAATAGACGTCCTCTCTCAGCCTTGCTTGCTTAAATCCTGCATTTTTGTAAATATGCCCTCCGATGTCAATGGCTTTCACTTTTTTCGTCTTATTCCTTCAACCCTACTGCAAATAAAATGTCCACTTTGAACTCCGTACGCCTTTGCTATATCCAGCGGCAAGGGGACTTGCGAAACATTGAGAGAGTGGCTTGCACCGATATTTGTGGACTCTCACTTCCCGCAAAATGCTCACAATGCGCGCAGCCGAACAATTAGCTGAGCTACCAGCGACATGCATGATTGAGATTCTTAATTTCCTAAACATTTATGATATCGTCCGTTGTCAACGTCTCTCCACGTTCTTCGTCACATTCATTCGACTAAACCTCGAACGAATGCGATCGCGGCCCGTTCGCAACGTCGCCGTTGCTGTTTGTATTTCCGATATTCAAGCTGACCTTGGGCTAACAAACAAACAGAAGGAAAAGTCGATTGCTCTCTTCGTCAGGACAGCACCGAGAAATCTCCGAGACAAGGAGATGTTTGCATTCACGCAAGACGTTCTCGCTTATCGACGACCGGACAATATCTTCGTTTTGTTTTCGGAGTCGCTCGACTATTCCGAGGTCATTCATCGTATACTCAAGAAAGTGTCAGCTTATTTCAAGTTCCAATCAGCTTCCTTTTCTCAAGCAAACAATTCACAATTGAATCGAATTGATGTAGCGACGAAACTCATCGGATGTCTGTCCATGTTTTCCACGCTTCGAAGCTTAAATCTCATCAACTTCAATGCCCACCCGGCAGAGCTGCGCAAGACGCTAACGAATCTTCCGGATTTAGTCGAACTTCAAATTGATCGGCATCCCGCTTGCCCAGATTCACTCAGCATCTTCGACGACTCGGCCTTATTGTTAGTACAAATGAAAAAGTTGCAAGTGTTATGCCTTGAGCGATTTCGGAGAGTTCTTCATCGAGAACCAATTGCTGTGACAGCAGGCGGCATTCAGCAAGTTATCGAGCAGTTTCGGCCAGGAAAGCGCGCTGTTGAAACTTACATCTTCTGCATTCGCGGGACTATTGAGGAGATGGAGGCAGTACAATGGCCAGGTCGCTTCACAAGGGACCATGAGGGTGTTGCTGAACTCGTGGTGGCATCGCTTGTGGAGAACATGAAAGTCCTGAAAGTGATTTTTGCGTGGCCGACTACCGAAACCTGTCACATTCAACTTCGGGCGAATTATCGAAGCCGTTAATTGGTGTTGTGCCAGTTATTTGGAAAGCACTCAAATGAACGCTCGTGATCATAAATGCTGTTTTGTTTGCATAAACGCTTTCAACTCTTCCCGCTGCAAGTACATAGCTGCGAGTAAACTCGACAAATACGTGCGCAATGGATATCCCAACGAGACGAAAGTGCTAATGACATCTAGCGATGTGCAAACTGCGCGACGATATCAATGTTTAGAGCAATAATGACAAAAGTTGCATCCACCAGCGCGATGAGCGGTTCCTTTCTTCATTTGCTCAGCGCTCTTCCATTTCCTTGTCTTGACCGCATCTTCAACTTCCTTTCCATGCGCGATGCTCTTCGCTATCTGTGCGTCTCAAAAAGTTGCAATACTTTGATTAGCGCGAATCTACAGTCGTTTGCGCGGATCACGGACACAACGCTGGAGATTGAATTTCCCTTCGGCCCGAAATCTGAAGGCGAACTTCTCCTTGAACCACCTGAGTACAGCAGGAACTCACGAAATGTAAGAAATAATTTGGACATTGCTTTAATTCCCTACAATGAACGTTTCACTTCTCAACATCATCTTCGATTTACGGGTGGAGTTCGCTACAAATACGCTAGACTCCACGGGAATCTCCTAGTACTCATTGCTGAGAAGTCGACAGCATTTTTCTTCGAACAAATTCTCGAGCAACTCTGCTTTTACTTCAAAATCGAAAGTTGTTTTGTGCGTTTTCGGTCTTCCAGATCTAATGAGCGATTCGATCCTTTCCAAGGCGTTTCGCGAATTGACACTCTGCGGAATCTTCACATTAACGTTCAGGATGAACCACCACAATTTGATCCGAATTTTGATCGTACGTTTTTCCTCAGTCAAATGGCAACAAAACTTACTTCGCTTCGCATTTTTCAGTCGGACAAAACCAATTTTATTGCAGCTATCGACGATGTTGTTTTGCTACGAATGGCCAGTCTGCAGACGCTGATTCTTCAAAATAGCAATCGCCTTGACGAACTCGGCACCTATGTTACTTTTGACGGCGTACGGCGCCTCGTCGAAAGCGTCCAGCGTGGCGACCGCCGCATGAAATGCTTTGTTCTTGGTGTTCGCGGACAAATTGAAGAGGCTGCTCGAGCGCTCATTCCTCGTTTGCATATTTGCACAGCAAAATGCAATCATGCTGATCACGAAAATGATCATGTCGCTTTTACTGTTCCTTTTGTAAATGAAATACACTACGTACAAATCCAGAGAACAACGAATCAATGGTGCCGAGTGAATCTCTTTCAACTACGATAGCTAGTGACGTTGTTAGACAAGCTCTTGAGTGCCATGTCAAACATGGAATCAGGAAGCTTTTGGACCGTTAGAAAAGATTTGTTTGAAAAAGAGATTCCATTCGTTAGTCTGTTAGTTTTTTCTTTAGTACAGTTTCTAGTACATTTAGGCGTCTTCTCAATGACAACTCGTATTTTAATGTTTACAATAAATTTTAAGATGCTTTTATCACATTTAATTGTTTGTTTAGTCTTTGCGAGTACATAAATTAAGGCATCGTTTTAAAGAAGTCAGCGCAAGTTAAATCGTCCATTATAACAGTTCCCTGCCGCTCTTCCCGTGCCAAGCTCTCGGTGGAGAATCTTTTCGAAAAATTATTAGTCATAATCTTTTCTGTTTATTCACGACGTTTGTGCAACTTCGAATAACTTACCCTTTTCATTGATGCTTTTCAGTCACTCAATGACCATGCTCGATGATCTTCCCGAGCCTTGTCTTACTCAGATTCTACATTTTCTTGACGTCACCGACGTTATCCGCTTTCAAAGGCTCTCCACCTTCTACGAAGCCTTTATTCTCACCTTTTTTGACCGAATTCGACCACAGAAGCTCGTTACAGTGCCTGTTCTGATTGAATTTCCTTCTATTGGAGCCGATCTTCAACTGGACACTAAAACGACGGATCGATGCATTACTCTCATTATCAACCTTTCCGATCATCGAGGGCTTGAGCTTCATCCTTTTGCTAAAGGAGTCTATTACCGACGCCTCTCGGGGTTATCGCGTCTACGAACTTTTCTCCAACGGATTGACACCTACGAAATGTGTTGCGCTAGTTATGAAGAAGCTGGCCACTTTCTTCGATTTCGCAACTGCGACCTTTTGTTCGAACAGAACTTCAACTGTCGTCTGTGAGATTTCAACGACAGCTGTTGAGGGAGTGGCACTTTTTCACGGGCTTGCTAAAGTCGAGCTGAAAAATGTCAGCATTGATGTTCATCGATTGAACAAAACATTGTCGGAAATGCCAAATTTGTCCACCTTTCATTTCCATGGACACACATTTCGTTTTGAGAAGCTTCTTCTCGAAAGCGACTTCTGCAGTACGATTTCTTCTATCAACATTCGTACTGCGGACAACAACAATGTTTGCGAGCTTCTAGACGACGCGGCTCTCCTTCGGATGATGATTCTGGAGACGCTAATTCTCAGACATGACACGCACCATGCCAGAATGCAGACCTCGGTGACAGCTGATGGAATTCGACGTCTTCTTCATGAATTTCAACGTGGAGAACGCTCCATTGAGAACTACAACTTCATCATCAATGAGCGCTTTGAAGATGTGGAAAGTCTGAATTGGCCTCAGGACTTCAATCCCTCTCAGCGTCTTTTCTGGACGCAGCGGTTGTTTCATCTCACTGTTGCGTCGTGTTCGAGTAGTGCTAACCTGAAAGTCACTTTTAAGCCAAGTTCTCGTGATCACTGTATGGTTTCGATGAAGTGCATGCATTTTAATAACATTCTTTTCGGTTGGTGATTTCAAGAAAAATGTTGCCAGGCATAATAAATGGAGTTCTCTTCATCGTTGTTCTGGGGAACTATTGATGCAATGCAATGAAAGCGTGAAGACAGTGAAAAAGAGCGTCCGTCTCGAACATGATTCAACTGTGTCTAGACGATCATCGATTTGACGACGCTTTCCGTGGCTTCTCCCTTGTGAGGCAAGATGGAGGCGCCCGCCTTGACTTCTCTTCCCCAACCGTGTCTTTTTCAAATTTTTCATTTCACCAATGTTCGCGATGTTCTTCGCTGTCAGCGGCTCTCAAGTTTCTTTGACTGCCTCATCCGAGCCAATCTGGAAAGAATTCAACCGGAGAAAATCACGAACACCGTCAGGATCGAAATAAACGAACGCCTGAATGGCACGATTATTCTTGAGCCGAAAAACCATGGACTTGGTATACCGAAGAATATTCATATCGTTGGCGCCGAAAAGGGCAGCTGTCAATCTGGCACGTTGGTCCCCGTCGCAAAGAGTACTGATTGTGAAGGGTGGATTATCGATCTAAAATCGCACATTTTGGAGTTCGACGACGCGAAAGTCGTGCATCATTTTCTGGAGAAACTCAACTTGTTCTTTGAGTTTGGCGAAGCAAAATTCATCTTCAACCTCGTGGGACCCAAAAATAAGAAACCCAATCAAGTAGAGTTGGACATTATCGAATTTTTAGGCTTTTTGCCGCCAGTCGAGCAACTTGAAATTACGCTGTTGTATGGTTGTATAAGAAGTCGAAAACCGTCAACGATTATCTTCATAAGCTTTCGTCGGTCAAGCATTTAGAGATCAGTGTGGGAGACTCCCTTCGACTTGACAAGCAATTTCTGGAAAGCGACTTCGTCTCTCAATTAACAACACTCGAAGTTAATTCCGAAGACCTTTTCGACTTTGATGATACGGCGCTGATACGCTTAAAGAATCTGCGTCGATTGGTATTGAAAGCCAGAGCGCCAACATCTGCTACTTTTTACGGAATTCGCCGTCTTCTGGAAGAGTTTCAACGCGGCGAACGTCAGATTGGGTTTTATTCTCACAATGTCCAGGGAGACTATGATTCGAGAATTCAAGCACTTCCGGTGCTTCATGAGCCTTGGGGTGAGTATTGGGGCCAGTGGAGCAGGCCCAGTCCCGATTACCAGTTTGCCGTGCCATCTCTAGTTCAAATTCGCCTGAAAGCCCTCGTCTACTTTGAGCAAGAATCCGAAAACGAGTGCATCGTCAAAATAGAAACGCGGTGTTTCCGATAAGTTGTGTGCCATGTTTAACCAGTGACGTTTGAAGATAAAGAGTTGGATGCGTTGGTTCCAAAATGAAACTGAACAATTGAAAGTGGGCATTTGGCCAGTCTCGCGAGAAAACATTGTCTGGTTTCAATGAAATACGAGCAATTTTTCAATTTTACGCATTAAGTAGGAAGTGCAAAAAGTTGATTGAAGAGTGCTTTGCATTGGAGAAATGTTACAATACGGTGGCTGATGCTCATGTGGTGAAGGAAAAGTGTCCGTTTGAACATGACACAACGGCGGCTAAATCGATTCGTCGCGAATTTCGTGGCCTCTCCTTTGTGGTTTATCCTCCACAATGGAACCGCCCGCTACTTTATTTTCTCTTCCAGAGCCGTGTCTCATAACAATTTTCCATTTCACTAATATTCGCGATGTTCTCCGTTGTCAGCGACTCTCGAGCTTCTTCGACCAGTTCATTCGAGCTAACATCGAAAGGATTGAAGCGAAGAAGATCATGGAGACGGCGTTCATTATCGAAATGCCCGAGAGCATTGGTGGCACCCTCACTTTAAGGGCCAGATTTAATGACGTTGCAAAAAAGAATTCGCCTTTTGGAAACGAACAAAAACGGCGAGAATTGTGGCAAGATGCTCTGTCTGGACAGAGATAGCTTCAGTTTAGAATTCGACGAGCCGAAAATTGTGCGTCAGTTCCTGAAGAAGATCGACTTGTTCTTCGAATTCTATTCGGCGAGCTTTTCTAAAGATGTCCAGGCAACGCCATGCGAGCAACCCTGTGAAGAAGCGTTGAGCATTATTGACCTTCTGACTTATTTGCCGTCGGTTGAGCAGCTCGAAATTCGACGTTTGTTTTGGCAGTCGAAGATTCTCAACGAGCTACTTCCGAAGCTTTCAAGCGTCAAGCGTTTCATCTTCGTCGATGGAGACGCTTTTCAACTAGACGCGGAGTTTCTGGAAGCGACTTTGCTTTTCAGTTGGTTTCACTCGTCGTTTATAATGGGAAAAACTTTCACGTCTTTGACGACGCAACGCTGCTACGTTTGAAGAATTTGCGTTGATTGGACCTGAAAAATGGCACCACTACCGTAACCTTTGACGGAATCCGTCGTGTGTTAGAACGATTCCAACGCGGAGAACAAGATTTGGCTGTTCGCTCAGTATGTTGACGAAGATTATGAACGGCGAGAGGAAGCACTTCCATCTCATTATGAAACCTTGGATTGTTCGTGGGGCATTGCTCAGTGTGTTCTAAAAGCAAAAACTGCAGAAACACACGAATTTCAACATTAATCGGGCCACTAAAATGGTAATAACTCGTGCAATTCAACGCGCTAATAGGAAGCGCTTCGACGATTCATCGAAGCAAAACAGCAGGCGCCTCGCCTTCCTCAAGATGATGTGTCATCGGCCTGAATTGGCTGTCTTCCGCCACCTCGCCGCCGTCGTCGCTTCGCTCTTGTTCCCCCTTCTTCGATTTTCTCCAATTTGGAGAAACTCTTCAAAAATGGCTGCAAGCAACGATGAGGTAGAACGTTTGCAAACGCTTTTTGAAACCCTTCTTTAGACCACGTTGAATGCTCGAAAAGTTCTCGACAATTCGGACATGCAGACGTTGGGCTACCTCGTTCTCCTCGGCTGTATTCTTGATGTTTCCTGGGTAGTCATTCTCATCATCATACTCGTCTATTGGATTGCGGCTGCGTTCACGAATCTTGCCCTTCAACGAAAATCGGCTCTGCTCATCATCTTTCCGCTCCTGTTGAGGGTTCGTGTCTCGTAATTGAAAGCAATCGATCAAATCAAGATCGTCGAGCTGTTGGGCTTCTCCATTCTCTCCATCTTCCTGCTTCGAGGTCTCTTCTCGCCTTCCTCAAATCCGGCCATCTTCGGTGACTCAACTCCAGATTTCCTCAAAAAGCTCCTCGCTTGGTATCATCCCTTGGACGTGGTGAAGAAGCTCATTCTGCTCCTCTTCTTCTCTCTTCACTACTTCATCGTCTTTGCCAGGTTTGCTTTCATTCAAAAGAGAACGAGAATCATTCAGAACGCTTCTCTTCACGTTTTTCCTGTGCAAACCGGACGGCCTCGATGACGAACACCTTCGAGAGAGAAGATCGACGGTTGATGACAGCCGCAAGTCTTTCATTGAGGTCTAGTTTGTCTCGTCTCTGCTTCGTTCAGTTCAGTAGCCAAGATAAAGTTGTGAAACACATGTCTTCCTGGAAGAATCTGGAAAGTGCATCGGCAAGGTGGCTCCACGTGATTCATTTTAGGGGGAGAAGCAAACAAGAAGAAAAGAGCTGAAGGCTCTGAAAAGGGAATGTTTCATCTCGAGGGGAAAATTTGTTTTCAAAAAGCCGTGCTTCTGCCTGACTGCTCAGTTTCTGGAATCCGTTTGCTGCCATGGACGGTCGCACGCTCTTCCTCTTCGCCCTCGCCTTCATCGCTGGTGCTGCCCATGTCTCCAATGAAGAGATCGACGAGTCTCAAGTTGAAGTCTTCGAGGAGGCCTTCGCTGCTCCATTCAAAGGCCCCGCCTGCACCAACTTCCTTTCGAATGCAGGCATGTCTCAGTCTTATCTTTTGGACTGCTTTCTTTGCAGAATGTTTGAAGAAGTGTTCCGGCTACTGCAAGAGCTCGAACTGGGACTGTGCTGGCGTGAAGTGTTGTTGCTTCTAGATCTAAAAGGCAATGACAAGACAATAAACGGTTTGCACGTGAAATCCTTTGCTCTGACAAGCTGAAACTGGCGCCATGGGGTTCGTGTCGTTCAAAGTTTAATTGACCACGATAAAAACAATCGACAGCTCTTTAACACTTGATTTTTTCACACGTATAAAACTCGACTCAAGATTTCCTTCAAGAGCTCCTCGCTTAGTATAGCCCTTGCATACGGTGCAGAAGCTCATCTTGTTTTTCTTCTTCACTCGCTTCGACTTCATATGAGTCGGTTTGAGTTGTTACTCCCTCGTGAATCATATCAGGGAGAAGCAAACAAGATGAAAGGAGTCGATGACTCTCAAAAGAAATGCTTCATCTTTAGGCGAAAATTTGTTTACAAAAAGCCTCTGCTTCTGCCTGACTCCTCAGTTTCTGGAATCCGTGCTGGCATGAGCGGTCGCACGTTCTTCCTCTTCGCCCTCGCCTTCATAGCCAGTGCCGCCCTGGTGAATGACGATGAGATCATCGAAGCTCAACTCAGCGCTGTCGAGGAAATCTTCGCTGCGCCAGGTCCCGCCTGCACCGTCTATCCCTCGATTGCAGGAAAGGTCTTATCGTGAACTTATTGTTTCTTTTCAGAATGCTTGAAGAAGTGCCCAGACTATTGCAAAAGCTTGAAGTGGGACTGTTCTGGTGCCACGTGTTGTTGCTTCTAAATCGAAACGGCACGGAATAAATGTCTTGCACATGACGACCATAGTCTTTTGAAGCACAACTTTTTTCGCTGTCTCCTTCACTTTGACGCAATCGTCCGTGCTTCTTCAGCTGGCATTGAAATAACCGAAACCAAAAAAAAAACAAGTAACTGCTCTTTGTCCTTTGACTTCTTCCCACGTGTTTCTGAAACCTTCAAATTCTTCCTTTTGAGCACGAGACCCACCCCCGGACATCTCCACCGCTTTTGCACCCGTGGACGACGACGTGCGCACGTGCCACCCTTCCTTCAGCCTCCTCCTCCTTCTTCTCCTTCCGCCATCTTCCACAAAGAAAGACGAAGAAACGTCGAAAACACATCTCTCAAATTTCTTTTTCCCAAACCTTGCCGAGGTTCCGCCCGCCCGTCGTATCAGCCTGTCCGGCTCCCCTTGTGATTGTTTGTGCGAGAAAGAGAGACCAAAGAGAGAGCCCGAATGCCGTCACAACTTCTCGATCGCCGTCCATTCCCCGCCACGTGCTAGCAAGGGACTGATAGGGAAGTCTCAAGGTTCGTCGTTCTTTATTCTCTTGTGATGACCAGCAGCAGCCCGGGCGTCAGCGCCTTTCCAGCCTGCTCCACTTCATGTTGGTGCTGAAGTCAAATGGTCATAAAGGGAAAGGGAAGAACGTGCAGAAGGGAAAAATTTCGGTTTCAGTTGAAGATTGCGGCGAGTTTTCGGCAAACAGAAGTTGAGCATGAAGTTTGCAGAAACATCAAATGTCATCATGAAACAGAGATTTTGATGGTGTCCCAGATTTCATTGAAAAGGTCTAGCAACAGAAACTGGCCGTCACACTGAATTGTACCCGCATCGTCAGTCTGCTCGGCGGTAAAAGCCTTATTCATTCAAGCTCAATCCTTTGGGAGGATTTCGGAAGTTGCAGCAGCTTGCAAAATGGCCATTTTGTCAATTTGCAAGAGAAAAAAATGTCCCATGATGTGATGAAGGCAAAACTCGAAGACTCTTTACTGCGACAGTCTCGGGACATGAGACGGCCGACTGCACCATGGCACGTGCATGCCTCCCTCTCTCTCTCTCTCCTCTTTCTCAAATTCGGACAAAGAGGACGAGGACAACATCTTGCTCTTGTGACCGACGTCTTACCCCCCCCCCCTCTCATGACTCGTCCTTCTTCCTTCTTCTTCTTCTCCACTCACTGCTCGATGCTCAATTCTCTCAATTTCAGCGTGCACATGACGAATGTCATGGAGGCGAGTGAAGATGGAGGCGAGAGAGAGAGAGAAATTTGAAGAAGATCGTTTGATCTCGCTCTCTCCTCGCGCCGCCGGGTTTCGACGAAGAGCCCGCCCGCGTCGTCACCGCCCCGCTCGTCAACGATGAAAGGCCGGGCGTCAAGGTACACTTTTGGGGACAGATTGCCGGGGTATATAAAAGAGGGAGCTGAAACAATATTCTGTCAGCTGTTGGGTCGTCTTCTTCTTTGTCCTTCTTCTTCTGCAAGTCACAAGGAGACTTCACGTGTTGATCAGGTGTGTTCTCTGTGTGGAAGTGGGGACCGACATGTCTCATCTTTTCCAGGACAGACGTCGAATTTGTCTGGACGACTTCGCTTCCAGACAGGAAGACCGTGGGCCACCTGCGGCTTGAATAAGACGAGGTTAGAGCATCTTTATTGTCGAGGCTAGATTGAAGCCAAAATGTAAAATAAGAAGTATTTACAGTAGAAGAGCAGTTTGCAATATGAAAAGCTAGAGATCTGGGATAAGTTCAAAACTTGACGCGAATAGGTCCCTTGAAAATCACGTTTGTTGTGCCGCTGAGAACAGACCACATCTGCATCCGGTTTTTTTTCTTGGAGCATCTCAGAGAACAGACCTTATCAGCGATGGCCTGCCAGTCATCGCGGCTAAGAATTTGGCCCTTAGCGTCTACCTTCACGGTTCCAGGAATCGTGAAAGGAGACTTTACTCCATTGACGCATTTTGTTGTTACTGCACCGAGTTGAACAAGGTCTGAAAGTTCTTTGAGCATGCTTGTTCAAAGCTTGCATCCTTCTTCCTCATTAGGGTCACATCTTGTAAGCAGTTTGATGCCAGAGAGTTTTCCACCGAAACTCGGTTTGAAATCGAAGTTCGATCCGCTAAAGCCGAGAGCCTTGATGGCTTGCGCGATCTGAAAAGATTTTTCCGCATGAAGTTTAGGCCTACCGCATCATCAATATCGTCTGTAGCCTTCTTCTCTGCAGCTGCCGCGTTTGCCGCCTGTTGTTCTGAACCCGCTGTGTAAAAGAAAATACAAAAACACCCACTCGCTTCGGGCGCTTCATCTCCACCGGCTTCACATCCCTCCGTTTCGGGATTTTCGGCGCAACATTCGTCGTCGGTGGGGAATACTGCGCAATCAACGCAGCCCTCAGGCTCGTTTTCTCCAACGCAAATATCGCGCGCTATCCCTCTTTTTGCGGCTTTAGCATTTGGTCTGGCAGCAGCTGAACTTCCTGCTGACGTCCATGAGGGGTCTGGTGAGCCGTCAAACTGGAAAGTTGGCGTGCTTGACGCCCCTGTGAAGAAAATATCGTATTGTAGCATATTTACAAACGACTAAGCTTACCACTATCACTGCCACACGCGTTTGCCGTCACCAGAAGCAGACATACCAGGGCAATGTGAGCCAGCATGTTTGCACTTGTTCCCGAAGTCTCGTGCTTTTGTAGTCCTCAGGCAATGCAGCAAGCCTCTATTTCCTCTCCAGATCTCACAATCAGCGTTGCATTTCTTCCTTGTCGCTCTCTTTGTCGACAAGGCGATGCTGTCTCCAATGCGCCTTGTCCCTTTGCCTCGAGCCGACTATTCCGATTCGTCTTTGTCCACGCGGCGCCGATTCTAGGCAAACGCAGAGTTTTGTGTCGCAATGACTGAGACCCTGCGATGTTTGAGCCGAATTAGACAAGCTAAAGACATGATGCAACATTAACAGCGTCGGAGTAGAGGCCTGTATCGAAAAATTAGGGGCGAAGGCTTCACCGAACCTCACATCGACGGCCGTAGTGCGATCACTATCTCCCTCTTCTCTGAGGAAACCCGGTTCGAAACGCGAGCATCGTACATAAAGCGAACCCCATTCGTGACAGCTCTCACTAATTCGAATTAGTCCCTCTGCTCAAAGAGGTTCCTTTTCAGCGGAGTACCATACTTCAACGACTAGCTTTAGTTTGGCCGACATGCATCTTCTTCGTGTAGCTGCTGCAAGACTCCTCGCCACACAGTCCAGTATCAGTCAACTTGGCGGTGTCCGAGCCTTTAACGATGATGCGTCGAGTCGTCATCTTCATCTAGCTGCCAACTTTGTTCAGCCCAAATTGGCCTTGAAGGCTCAAGACGAGTGAGTTAACGAGGTTGAGGAAGAAAGTGTCAGATCATCAATTCGTTTGGTCATCTTCGACAAGGACGGCGTGCTCGTTGACTTCTCGCATATGTGGCTACCGTGGGCTGAGAATACCGTCTCGCTGTAAGTTTCAAGCTACATATGAGCTTCATGAGAGGCTTGTGCAGAATCAACGAGATGACTTCGAAGGACCACACAGAGGATGTCTTTCGTGCGCTGGGAGTCTGTCCTCTGACGAAGAAGGTTTGAAGGCTTCTCCAAATCATCAAACAGACACTTTCAGGTGAAGCCAGGTCCTCTAGCCGAGAAGACGTTGCCATTGATCCGTCAAGACATCGCCGATATGCTTCGCAGCATCAGCTACAC
The DNA here is from genome assembly GCA_034700245.1 of Poikilolaimus oxycercus. NCBI lineage: Eukaryota > Metazoa > Nematoda > Chromadorea > Rhabditida > Rhabditidae > Poikilolaimus > Poikilolaimus oxycercus. The sequence continues at coordinate 27,609 of JAQIXL010000183.1, forward strand.
GCATCCACAGGTGCACTTCTTCCACTAACAATGACACAAAACGATGTTAGGCTGAAGAAATCGCACACTCTTGCGTCCGCGAAGCAAACTACTCGCATGCCGAGCGCACTCGCTCCATTGTTGACTTGCGTCCGGTCTTTGAGACGCTGAACTCGATGGGAATCTACACGGCCGTCTGCACAGCTGACTTTAGGTAGCTCTTCTTTTCAAACCAATGGACAAATTTTCAGGAAGGCCGTCGAGTGTCAACTTCAGCTCCTCGGCATTGATGATTATCCTTCGGTAGATTGTTTTCAACATGTAGAAACTCCTTAGATGGTGATGTGCGGTGACGACACGGGAGCCAGGCCGAAGCCCGATCCTCATTGCGCATTGAAGATTTGCGAGAAACTCGGTGTTCAGCCACATGTAAGGAGCTCTTTGGAAGAATCAAGTTGTCTCGTTTCCAGGAAGCAATAGTTGTCGGTGACACAATCGTCGATATGCGAATGGGTCGCGCGGCCGGCTTGCGAGCTTCGGTGGCCGTTCTCTCGGGCATCGGCTGCCCAGCAACACTTTCACCTTGGGCTGATCATTACGTGAGCTCTAAGATTACGGCAGCAAGGTTACGGTAGCGTTTTAGATTAATGACGTCAGTGAAGTGGTCGCTCTGATCAAAGAGAAGTGGATGAAGACTGAAACAAACAAGAACATGGATGACTATCAACTCTGCTTCTGAGTTTCTGAACCTTTTTGTGTGTACAAAAATGTTCGACAGCAATTCGTGGACATTCCATTGTGTATTTTACTTGTACAATACAAGCTTGTATAGCGTGAAATCGTATCGATTCAATGAAAAATCTTTATTCGGTCCAGCTTCAACACTGAAAAGAGATGAACAAACGAGCGTATGGTCTCTCAATGACAACACAAGCGTTTCGAGAGCTGCACAAATGCTCATCATTTGCCTGAAAATAGTATCCAGTAACGGATCAAGCGCCGTCGAAGTCTAGCGAACTTTTTTGTAATTTTCAATCAGTGACGGTTCTATTGTCAGTAGGAGCATGTTGTTCTCATATGCAATGAGCGTCAGTTTCTTGCCCGATTTGCTCTTCAGAACCTCTCTGCACGGTATTTTGCCATCAAAGGAGTCTCCAAGAATTATCGTCAACACTTCCTTCATCTTTAGTCTGTCGAATTGAAACAACCAATAACCGATTACTCGTCGATTGTCCATCCATTCTTCTATAGCCTTCTTTAGCTTCTCGGGGTTAAGAGTTCGATTTTGGCAAATTGAAATGTAATTCAGCCATTTTATCTCCGAAACTTCGACATCGCCATGTTCGCCAAATGCCACGAAACCCTTCAGCTGACTGATAGCCGGATCATGGTAAAAACGTCGCGAGAAGTTGGCGATCTTATTACCGTAGAGAATGAGTGCGTGAAGATCAGGCATAGCGGCGACCATTCGACAAATTTCCGATTCAAGTTCCGGCTTGGATGGAGCAATTTGTAGATGAACGAAGGTCTGAGGCGGATGACAGGCGAAGAAGTTACAGACCTCGGCGTCGGCGTTTTCTAGAAATAGTTTGTCTAGGACGATGCGCTGTTGAAGAAACTTAAAAACTGCCAACATTCCGAGTTTAACATCACCGTCGCTGTTCACATGGCAAGACATTGTCGGCACGTCGTCTTTCTCGATTGACTCCATCCATCTCGCTGACCAGAAGCAATCCTTAGAGATGTCACGGTAAGAAAATTCCTTTTTCGCGAAAGAGCCACTTAAGCTTAGGGGTCCATCGTGGAAGTGGAAGTCGGGATCCTCAATGCCCTCTTCGAAAAACTTAACGAGAAGAGGCTTTGTTGGCTTAAAGGCGGCGCAACTACTAAAAATGACCTTCCAGGGAAAATTTTGAGTCTTCGGGAATTCCAAATGAACGATGTCGTGGCACCTGGAGAGGCGCAGGTTTTTACATCGCTGATAAATAATGTAGAACCTACAGTGAGATTTCCAAAGGAAATGAAAAGACAAACCTTCTGTAAGATTTAGCCAGCTGAAGCACATCTGAAGCATCAATAAAGCCTAGCAGATGCTCAATTGTTTCACTGCCGAGGAAATCGAAAGAGTTTGGAAGTGAGGCAACAGGCGAAGGGCAGAAGCGAAACTCTTTTGCTGACCGCTTACAATCATCAATCACTTCCTGGCTGCCACTTCGCTTTGACATCCTCCTAGTTACTGCAATGCAGTTTAGGCTAACTGGAACCGATGAACTTATGTGTAATTGGAACGAGACGCCCAAAGCAGCGCAGCAAAGCGTAAGATGAGACGCTAATTTCTCGAATAATGGCTTTCTCCCTCTCCCTCTCAAATTCGCACTCGAAAATATTTTCGTTAATGCTAAAAATAGCAGAGGTGTAAAAAATCGGCGTTAATGGCGGAAAATCGATGATGGATGCCGTCAATCATGAACAAAATTTCTATTGTGAAAGCTTTCTTTTTTCTTTTCCTTCAATTTCCTCCTTTGATGGGTGTCTTCTTACCATTTTTATACCAAGTTTTTGCATTGGAAGAGGGGCTGGGTGCAAAGCCCCGGCAGAAGTGCTTTTTTGAAGTGAAGACGTTTTATATGACTACACAACGTACCACAAAAAACGGCCATAAACATAGAAAGAGGCGCTTGCTGAAGCAGCAAGTGAAGGTAGTGAATCCGTCGTTGTTTCAAAGGTGATACGAAAACGATCGCCTTTCAGCAACTTCGTGTCCAAGCGAAATTCACCACCATTCGGGAACCAGAAACGAGTGCCATTGCTTTGCTCATGCATCCTAGAAGAAGTTTCTGTAAATTACCGGGCACTTACGTTATTGTCGGCTTGTCGTTCATCACAAGAATAACCGAGGACGAGGAGGACACGTCGATAAAATGAACAGTGAAGACGACGCGGAGTTTGGTTGCAAAACGACGAAATGTCACTGTGATGTTAGCCGAAAGAACAATGGCGCGATATTCGTCAATGGCCCATTCGTTAAGAGGGGCCCAGTCAACTGTTTCGCCTTTATCCGCTGGCAATAAGATTGACGAAATGCAAAGACAGAAATTATTCACCAACCATCGGCAAGAAAGTGAATCGGTGTCTGAAATACGCTAGTTATTGTGACTGCAACGAGATGCCACGGGAGTGGATAATAAGGATAACGAGAAATATTTTTGCTGAAATTGTTATTTATTGTTCAGCCAGCAGGTACCCTGTAAACGTGAGGGGCAAAATGCTGTCAGCGCCTAAAGGTCGAATGAGCAGGTTAAAATTCGGATCAAAATAAGCGTTTACTGGCGGCGCGTAAAAGCCGAGCCTTGGCGCACGAAACTTGGAACGGCTGGCTAGCAACAAGGTTTCATTGCTAGAAAATCCAATCTTTGTCTGTTCAGTAATGTATAGTACGTTATAGTTTAACACTCTTTCGAAAGCTAAAGATCAGGCTTCTTTTTCAAAAATTCTTCTTGCAACAAACGCCGATTGATGATTATAAGCATATCGGTGAATAAGGGTCGATTTGTTGTTCGCAATACTGTAAAAACGCGAACACGCTGGTAACTAAAGCTCATGGCGCCAGCGAATCGAGCATTTATGTTTTCGAAGATGCCTTGTAATCTGCATATATTTGCTTATGTTAGCTGCTCTTATTGCGTCGTATACACAGAGGGAGTCGTCGTGCCGGTATCAATGCGAAGGAAGTCAGCATCGTGATAGAAATCAAAATGAATCGAATAAGACAGCTGCGGGTAAACGACACTCCACCCTTGATTAAGTCCAGTAACATGAATAGCCGTTCCTGTTGGCCGTGAAAATGTTGGCACCATTAATGTCTCGCTGATACTCATGTTGATGACCACTGTAGGCGGCTCGACTGCAACGACTTTATTTATTTATCCCATTGGGGATAATGTGCACACTCGCACAAAAGACAGAGGCGCAGCATTATGGATTAACCACCAAATTTCCGCCCACAAACTGCCACCTTTTCACCCTTACCGGCGCAAGAAATTCGCCATCGGGATCGAGGGAGATGACTTAGCGAAATTCAGTGACTACTGCCGTGTATTTTAGAATAATTTCTTTCCACCTTTTTGTGCGCTAAACATACCCTTTAGTCGAGCAATGTTGACAAAAACTTGATAAGGCGTGCCATCTGTAATTACATCGCTTCTCCAACACGTTGAATCAAACACGACGATTACTCTTCTAGTTACGGTAGTATCGACGTACCCCCGATTACTGTCATTTCTGAAACAACTCATTTTCAGCGGATAATTGTTTTAGAAAATCAACGCATTTGGATTGAAATCTTCATTTAGCAATTAAGTGAAAACAAGCTTTTGCACTCTTAAATCTGTGACCGACCTGATTTGTCTTACGATTCCATTATCATCGAGGACTGTCAAAATAAGAAAACCATTGGGAAACACGCAGCGTGATGTCACTGATACTGCGCTTGGCGCGAAATCATCCGCAACGTTGCGCTAAAATAAAATACCACGGTAAAGGATAATATTCTTACGATGAATGTGCATCTGATCATCGGACAAAAGCGATCGCCGTAGAAGGGTTGTGTAAGGTTATTGCTCGGCATCACGAAACGCTCGCCCGTGTTCGCTTCAAGGCTTCCATTCGCCGCATTCCACGAGTGGCAATCACAATCTAATCCAGATGGAATAAAATAAAAATTTTTTTACTAATCATTTCGAGTCGAAACGCCACACTCGCTGAGCCTGCACTTCGCCCTGTTCTCCATCGAACCACAACTTCCTTTTCTCCATAAGATTCTGTGTTTCTGTTCACAATACTGTATCTCGAAATTTAGCGTACGCTTTTATTTTTCGTCCATCGACGCCGATGCTAAAATCATCTTCTGGATCCACAAAGATTCCGTAGAAAACCACACGAAGTTTTCCTTGTCTTGGGACTTTGACGATGAACTTACACTCCTATAGCAACTAAAAAAGCTTAACGCCTGTACCTGAAGAATAACGATAGAAGCACTCGCAAGGGATGCTAGCGGCGCGTAGTAAAAGCCACCAGCCGTCCAAACAGGGTGTACAGTGGGAAAAAGTTGAAAAGAACAGGGTTCTGTCGCATTTAGTTGCGAAGCATCTGGCACTAGGATGCCCAAAACGTAACCATAAGAAACCTGGAAGCTGGTAAACGACTATGCGTAGGAACACCGCGACTTGTGTGTATCCACGCGAGGTAAGGCGAAGAGTCAAAGGGGATGATATAAGCGATGGAGAAAAACTTTCGAAGCTCCACCGAAAAGTTTCATTTGTCACACTGATTTTAAATATGCTAAAATTATTGTAATAAAATACTTCTGTAGAAATTGTCCTCGATAATCCTGAATGCCCGTAAGCTCGAAATCAGTATCTGTATTATTGTTGATGCCGGCTACCATGCCGTCAACACGAAGCCCGAAGTCTTTGACAGTTATAAACTCCCACTCGCAAGAAAAGCCGCTATGGCCTTGAGGCAGTGAGTCTTCGCCCACGTTGGAAAATTGAACAAACAATGGCGCAAAAACAGCAAAGCCATCGAATGGGGACAGCTGTGGCTTCTGCACGTCAAAGCAGTTCGGTTGAAAATCTGCAGCTCTTTCTTATTCAAACATAAAAGACTCACTGTACGAGTGAATTATGATATGAAACGAATTGCAGAACATGTTGACAGCTTTACTTCGAGCATAAAGCGTTATCCCTTGACCATTAGTCTGCTTGAGTCGAATAATATCGTCCAGTTTCTGCACAGGCTTTTGCCTCGACCAGGCAATGTTGAGATTGCCATTAGAAGTTGCAAAGATTCCATTGGAAAAACCTCCATCCGTGAACAAAACATCGAAAAACAGCCATGACGACTTTTAGAGCTTTAGTTCATTGATATTGAAACTCACATGAATGGTAAGGTTGCAGTTCGAGGCCTGCACGATGCACTGCGGGTAGCGAGGGCTGTAGATGTGTAGAAGCGGTTCGCTCATAGTTACAACGCCTCTTTCACTGCACGTGATCGTCTCCTTAGCTGCTCCATACGCAAAATTAGTTGTGCCCAACCATATAAAAATATCTATTTTAAAAAACTCCTCGTAAAAAGGAGAAGTTTGGTCCGCTCTCAAAGCCTTAAAAGGAAAGAAATTATGAAAGATGAAGCTTGGTTTGGTAAAAGGCCTTCAAAGTACCGAAATTCTTGAAGATAAAGTTTGGTTTACCTCTCCAAACCAAACTTCGTCCTTTTCAGAGAAAGGATCGCGTACGAAAGGTCGAAGTTTGGTTTGGAGAGGTAAACCAAACTTTATCTTCAAGAATTTCGGTACTTTGAAGACCTTTGACGAAACCAAACTTCATCTTTCATAATTTCTTTCCTTTTAAGGCTTTTAGAGCAAACCAAACTTCCCCTTTTTACGAGGAGTTTTTTTTAAATAGATAATTCTCTTCTTGTCGGTCTTTCAAACAATTACAGAAGATTCCAGTTTGTTTTTGATTTTGACTTCGTTTCGTTGCCAACGCCCTCTTTATCCCTTCGTATCCCCATGACGCCAGAAATAAATTCAAGCTTGAAAAGCTCTCTCATACCAACGTTAACAAGGTAGAGGCAATAGAAAAAATTTTCTACTTTAGAGTGAAGAAGTTCCAAGACACTATCATAGATGAATGTTTATGAGGGGAACGAAGAATGGAGATGGGGCATTTAGATTCGGGGTATTTGTGAATGTAGAAGAAGGCGCGTCGACGAAGGGTCCTTAGTCCTTGTCGATCCTCGTGAGGCAACTTGATCTTAAGTTTTTCTCAAGAAGCCGCTCGAACTTAATGAAGGAGATGGTGGAGAAAGGCGACGAGAAGCAGCGACATCGCCGGGTCGGCACGGCACTCGGCCTTCGGCTCCTCGTTCCACTGCGCGGCTCCGGCCGCTTCTTGCTCGGCAAGGGCTCGAGGGAAGGGCCACAAGAGGGTCGGCGGTGGCGCCCGCGGGTTGAACCTCGATCCTCCGCCGTCACCCATCCACTCCTTAACAATCTTCAGATAAAATAAGGAGACCGAACCGGGCGACTTTCATCTATCGGCGGTTCTGCGCTCATCTGCAAAGTTGCAAAGTTCTTTTCCTAAAACTTCTTCCAAACCGGTCCACGAGGAAGGATCTTCCTGGTGGTCTTCGGCGTGGTCTTCTCCTTGGGAATGAAGCGCGTCGTCGTTGTCGTCGGCGTCGTGGTCTAGAGCAAAAGCTTTTGGACACTCTTCATGCTTACTGGTTGCTGACCGCCAACGGCTTCAAGGAAGGGCGGTTGCGAGTTGTAGTGAGGCGTCTTCGAATCTGGGCGGAACTAAATCAACATGAAACTTCACTAAACGCTTTATTGTACGATAGAAGTCTTTTAGCTAACAAAAGAATTCTTACATTCTCGTACGCTTTCGAAGCGTGAATGTAGACCGCGTCGAAGAGCGGGTAGCACCTGGAAATCAACATTCTTTTGTTTTGTTTTTCCTCGACGGATCCTTGAAGCTTATCTCTTCCAAGTTTCACTCACATTGCATCAGGGGTCGAAGGAACGACTTTTACAGTAATCGCGTCGTTCTTGCAGTCCACGACTTGACCGAGGTGGGTACACTTCAAGTCTTTCAGTCTAAACTTTGATGGAACTAATCAAATTTTCTTTACAAACCCTAGACCAGATTCATCAATCTTGTACTCGACGGTGATCTTGCCACAAATTCCAATGAAACTTGAGAATTCGAATTCTAGCTTGTTCTTGGCAATCCGCTCGGTGGTATTTCCTTTGAAGATGTTCTGACAGGAGAATCCCGTGATAGTCGTCGCGTCGCGCATGGCAAAGTGGTCGATGGTTGTTGCATTTAACGCCGAGACGAGAGTGAAGTAGGTCTTCTTTGGGTCGACGATAGTGTCGAAGAGAGTCTCTTTCTTGCAACTCTCTGAAAAAATGTCTTCCTCAGAAATACTCGAGAATGTAAAACCCATGAGCAGAGGGATCGGATTGTAGCGCTCATTGTCGAGTGACGGCGGCGGCGTGTAGGTCTCGTTGCCGAAGTAGTGAATGAGCATTTCATTCTTCAAGTTCGTTTCTCTTCGAAAGAAATGAGTCACCTGAATGCAGTCGTAGACGAAGCCGGTGGTATTGCAAGCCGTCAGATTGCGTGAGGAGTATAGCCCGTCGAGGAAGTGAGCGATCTGACCGGAGCCATTTCGCGTCCTTTCCTTGTCCCCAGCCACATTCGGTTCCACAACGAGCGTGTAGCGGTCGGGAAGATCTGCATGTCTGTAGCACGCCGCTGTGGCCGTCTGCAATTGGGAGCCTTTTCAGTTTTGTCCTTTGTATGTGGATACTTTTCAGACTTTTCGGACTTTACGGACCATTACAGACCTTAGTTTCTTCAACCTTCTGAAGACTTTTCTTTTGCAGGTAGTCCTCCGGCTTAAAGAACTTTGGCTTTTGGTTCTTGTAGAGAGGTCTCTGCCCATCGGTCACGTTGCTGTAGTCCTCAACGAGCTCATCCTCTTTGTTGGTTGTGGCCAGGAAGTGCATAGAGCGAGGCTTCTGTCGCATGTTTATTGAAGTCAAAAATTGATTTTCAAACCGGAATCGGCATTGGCCCTGTTGTAGTTGAACCTTTGGTGGTTGTCGTTGGCTCCTCAGTTGATTCCAAAGAATAGACGATGAGGGCATCGAACAGCGGATAGCATCTATTGAGGGGAATGTGTTCGAGTTCCAATTATCGTCCTACTTGTGAGCGAAGTGATCCACATAAGCCCTATCGATGTGCGAGAAGAAGTTGAACTTCTTCTTGCTCGGGTTCGTCACCGAATCCCACGCTTTCTGCACCTCCTCCTTGCAACTTTCTGAAATCATTTTCTTTTCCTTCAACAACATTGATTCACTCAGAAGCAAGGGAATCGAGCTGTAGGAGTTCTCTGCGAGATCAGGCATGTGATAGAATTTGGCGTCCGAGAAGCACTCAATAACTGTTGCTTCCTTCAAATCTCTTTAATCGAGATCAACGCCTATTTCACCTCGAAACAGTCGTATACGAAGCCGGTATTCTTTCTGCAAGGCAGCGTCGCACATGTTCCGTTATCAAAGTAGACGTCCTTGGTAGGCCATCCTGGCACATCTCCGTTCACGTTTGAACCCACATAGCGAGCGACTGAATCCGTCTGAAACAAAGTGTCGTTGGCAAAGAGGCGAGCGCTGTTGACCTTCGAGGGAGGAGCCGAGACCGTGCCCACGAGACCCAGCAGCACCGCCATCACCATACAGACACTAAATTTGAGTACTGTAAAAGGAAATCGGAAACAGAAACGTACACCGTCAAGAGCGAGGCAGAAGGGCGCGTGGACGGCGAGGAAGCGCGACGGGGCGGAGTGTCGGTGGCGTCCTTGCCTGCCACGTTTCGACGGCTCGAGGGCGCCTGCAAATTGTGCATTAAGCCAGCTCAAGTCCTCGGGCATTTCTTTCTTTCTTTGTACACCACGACTAACAAGTAAGAACGTGTCCAACCGTGTACTCCAGCAAGCTTTCTTCAGAGCTTCTATTCGCCGGTTGGAGACAAGAGAGTCGGTCGACCTTCTTCCTGTCCAGCTCATTCACAATGGCCACCGTCTTGTTCAGCTTGCTGCCGATTTTGTCCACTTTCACATCGAGTATCTCATGATTGTCCTTTAAGCATCGAAATGCTGCAAGAAAAGTTCAACTAACTTCGTATACGACTGAAGACATTAGCAGGGCCTTTACTGCAATTCGGTAATGGCGTAGAAGGGCGTGGAGATCACGACGCGTGAGGGGCCGGTCCTCACTCGCGAGCTCTTGAATTTCGGCTTCCTCGGATGCCAGAAAGTCGTCCAATTCGTCCGAGACTGACTTCTCCGCTTTCTAAAGCTCAACAATTGATATTTCATTGTGGGAAAAACCTCGTTGCTTTTCCTCTTCTTCGCTGTCTGCAGTTTCGGTTTCGGTTCCGACTTTTCCGATTTCTTCTCCTTTAATGCAATTGTTTTCTGAAATGGCAGTGAAACCTTTCGTTGAATCTTGCTCCTAAGCCATTTGGCTCCGAGTGCCAGTACCGTCCCAGTCTTAGCTGTCTTCTCATCCGGCTGCGAGTTCTTCGCCTTCTTTCGACTCTCTCGTTGTGTTGACTAAAGAAAGGTTTCAGTGAAACAAATAGGACGAATCCAGTGAATTGGGCACATTTTGAGGCTAAGAAAACTCACTTTTAGCGAGTGCCTGGAAGACGAGCGGCGTGACGTCGAAGGAACTTTCGACTTCGGCTCTTTCGTCATCGGCTTTGACTGTGGCTTCGATTTCGGGTTTGACTTCGATTTCGGCTGAAACCGGGCATGAAATAGAAAAACGCCCAGAATTTTATTTACACAGAGTTGGAAGTAATGTTTTCGGCAGGATTCAACAAAAGCGGTTTCATTTTATGTAATGGCCTTCAAATTGTGGACAGAGGCATGCCTGTGGAAGCACCGAGGAGGCGGACAAGTTCTTCGAGGAAGTACTTGAGGAAGTAGAAGTCGTGCTCGACGAGGTAGAGTTCGCCGACGAACTCGACGACTTGGACGACTCACTCCTGTGCACAATACATTCCACTAAATCGTTGTGTTGTCTTACTTTCTCTTGCTCTTCGTCCTCTCCGAAGAAGACGCCGTCGCTCGTGCAGTTCCGTTTTTCTGAAACCGTACATAATTGTGTCGAATGAACACAAAAAGGCTTAATGCTTTTGTCGAAGCTTTATTGCAAAATTAATTCGATGCAACTATTGTACAATAATTTGTGTGGCTGCAATATGCTTGGAAGAAACCTTTTGTTTCTACTAACAAGATGCAAGAAATGTTTAGGCGTACCTGCTGCGGGCCCCTAATCCTCGAGCGGCCAGAAGCCCTTTGGGTGTTGTTGTTCGTCTGAGTCGAATTCACAATTGGTCCTGAAAGGTACTCAATATTAATTCAAAGAATACATTTATCAAAGTTTAATGTTTGCACTGCGAAAATGTTATTTGATTTTGGACTTAAGATCTGCTTCTCCATAGCGCTTCAACTACACCACCGGGCCAGTTGCCCGACTGTGCAACAGAAATCGAGCGGCCCGCGGTGACAACCGCTGGTCAACACCGTCTTCAACGTTCTAATTCGCTTCGGCGATGCAGATGAATGACTTTAGAGATTCTAATTGTAAGTGCTCTATTCAAAGACTTAAAGGTCAACCAGCACGAGACTGGCGGTGAAATTGAAATGATTTCAAATGATTTCAGTCAGAATAATAATAATATTCCGAATTCGTATTGTGGCTGATTGCCAGCTATTCCACAATTTGACATTTCGTCTAGACACATCTCAAAAGCAAGACAAGGTTTTGCACTTTTTGGCCTTTTCTGACCGATTTCAAGCTCTTCGTCGTTTGAAAAACTTCAATACAAAGGCAGAAAGCCATTAAACATCTACTTAAGAAGTTATTCACCAACGTGCTCAGGGATTTGGGGCTAAGTTAACAGAAAATCGTCTGCCTATGACCATCAGGCGACAACAAGAGCCGCACAGAGCAAAATGGCAAACCATGTCAAACGTTTGACGAAAAAAAAATGTAACTTATAGTGCCCGATTGTTACTATTAGTGACCAATATCGTTCTAATTCAGCCGTTTTTCTAATAACTTGGGGCGTAAGAAGAAAAACATATCCCTAAGACTGCCTGATTATCCCAACAAAGTCATGCAGCCACAAAATTGTGCGGCAAGCCACAATATTTTTCCTGTGTGTCATTTGAAGATACCAGAAGTTGGCGATGGAAGGTCGTTGCGAGGTGTGAGGTAGTCCGGACTCCCCGGTGACGCGGCCGAACCCGAGAGGGGTGAGGACTCGTCTCCCTCGTTGGGCGGTTCCGGCTCAGTTGACCACGGGAGCCATCCGAACAGACCGTCCCACATCGTGCAGCAGTGTCCAAATGGCACTTCAGCGTTTGCGCGAAGAAACAAATTTATCCAAGTAACCAAAATCGGCATCTCGGCTCGAACTCATCTCTAGCTCGATTCAAATGAGCAAAACAAAAGAGAAGAAGGGTCGACCCTATATGAGAGAGACTTTTTCCCTTATTCTCTTCCTCGGTCAATAACATTGGCAGAGTTAACATCCAGCAGGAGACGATGTCGTTCACATCAACGATTAGTCAAGGCGAAGTTAAAGTTGCTGTTCAGCATAATGCATCCAACTCAAGTTCGGTCCTTCTCGAAAGCCGCTCGAGCCTCCGAGCAAGAATGTTTTTATCATAACGCTCCAATCGACTTTGATAGAGTGGGATATAGTTTTTTTGGATTTCGTTCCGATAGATGGAGGGCCTCCTAATGACGTATGATTTGCAGCGTCGCATGGTTTCAGACGCGTACGATTGAGACTCAAATCCCGCTAACCCGCGATACTCTTGAAAGGTTTTCCTATCTTGGCCATGTTTATCTTTGATCGCCGCCCACCATGATTCAGACGAACGTTACGAAGTCAAGATTTTGCAACTACCTTGACCACGACCTTGACTCTCTGAGCTTCGAATAATTGCATTTGAATAAACAACAATTTGACTAGCAATTAACGAGTCTTCGAGAGCCAAGACGGCGGACCAGACAAATATCGTTCTCGCTGTGAAAGCTGTCTCCAGGCCTGCTGTCTTGCTGTTTTTCTTCAAACAGCCTTCAGTGAAAGCAAAAAGTAATGGCATTGTGCATATGAAAAAGATGCACGTCGCTCGCTGTCTTCTCTTCAGAATTAGAGCATGTTTCTCAGTCAACAATCACACGCAGTCAATACACCCACCAGCAACTCTTTCCACATGCTTTTATTAGTTTTTTTTCCTTGTCCGACAGCGAGAGGCAAAAATGTAACCAACCGGAAATGGTGAAATTGTTCGTTGTCACATTCGCCGTGTTCAGGACAACATTCAGTTGCATGTATGAGCGGATGTCGAAGCCTAAAACAATCTCCTTTAACTTTCTTGTGAGATCGCATCACGTGCTTTGCAGGTCGCCGTTGAGGAAGGAGCTGACGCGCGCCTTCGCCTCAGCTACGTCGCTGTCAGTCAAGTTGCTTTCACGCTTTCCGTATTTCAGGCAGCTGAAACGCTAGTATTAGCACAATTGTGCGGAGCAACTTTTGTCGGATGGAACTTGGTGTCCTCGTTTGTCCCAGTCGTCGGATAATCTTGGACAAAGCGGAGTAGAATTGGCTCCATGTTGTGAAGCCGGCTGGTAGCTCGTCTCTTCAAAGAGAGTTCACATTATCAACGTAAATGAAGTCACTCACAGTAGTGAAAGGTCCCCGTACAACAGCTTCTCGACGGAGTCGAGGGTCGCCCCGGCACCCATCCACGTGAGTAAGCTCCAGCTAATGTCTGAACTTGCACGCAAATGCACTGTGGAATTCATGCCTAATCACAATTGGAGAGAACTTTTCAAAAATAGCCCACAAGCTTTTGCCATCGGAATGAACAACTGCGGAAGATGTAAAACAGGGTTAGTATGAAGAAAGGTAATCGAAGTCGTTGCTTGACTGAGATTCGGACTCGCAGCCGTTACATGTCGGCAATAGGCACGTCGATGCCAGGCCCATGATCGCTCTCTTGTGACCAAAACATCCCCATGGCCACTCCGCGTTCGAGTCCTGACTGTTTGATTTTATTTTAGAACGCCCAAAACGCTGCAATAGAGCTGTTTTGTTGGCCTCAAAGCGATGTTTTCTTGTAGGAATTTTTCTTACTCTCTTATGCACTGCACGGCCGACCACACCGGGAATTACTTCCCCCTTCATCGTTTGGTCTTTCTTCCTATCTTGCTGGAGTGAGAAGGGTAAAGAGGACGAAGAGGAAAAGCTTCGGGAAAGATTTTCTTCGCATAAATTCCTTACAAGTAGTATTCTAGAAGGGCCAACACCCCCCTGAGGCCTTTGAGTGCATTTTCAGCTTTTAACTTACTTAGGCTTCTGGCCAGGCTGGCCTGGCCATTTGAGTTTAGGTCCGCTAACCCCGGAGTTACAAGTAGGCTTTGGTCAGGGGGCAACTGTACAAGTGCCGAGGTTTGATCAAGCTCAAAAAATTTTGTTACTCGTCGTATTGGCATTTGGCATGCTGCATTGAAAAGAAACGCAGAGTTTGCCATTTCAACACAGAAGTTCGGCCGCTGATGGCGGTGTTGTGGCCGACGTTCCTCGTAGGTCTTCTTCTTCCGCTGCTCGCCGTCGGCCTCGGAACCAAAGTTTGGGGTCCGTAGCCGATCTTTAATGAAATCAGTGTGCTATCTTTGATTTGATCAACGATACGTGGCAGCCGAAGACGACGGAGCACTGCGAGGACCCAAAGAATGTCAGAAATATTTCGTGCTTTTCAATAAAACGCACTTCTGTGTTTTCTGGAAAGCAACGGAGCTATTGCAGTGCTATTTGATTTTCGATGCGGAAAAGTTAGAAGTGGCGTGTCTCACGACGCCCAACAAGCTTCAAACCGAACAAGCGAAGAACAAGCAAGCTCGAGTTATCGGATCGAGCCCTGCAACAGCTATCTCTGCATTAAAGTGCTTCCGGCAATCAATTTTAACGAGAAAATTGTTCAGAAGATGCAGTTCAATCTAACCAACATTCGCAGAGTTATTAAAAATCAGAAGTTCATCGGTATCCCTACAAGAAGGCCAAGGTCTTTTCAATATTAAAGATGAGACCGGGAGTGCAGATATGCTTTGCAAACGAAATTTATCAAGGAAAGAAGCGGTGTCGAGACTGGATGTGTCTTCAGGGACAGGTTAGTAATGAACCGATGAAGGTCTCACAAAAGCAACGAATGATGTGGCAAGCAGTCACAACAAGAATCAAGCTTATCGCAGTCGAACGAGCATTCAATTGTCTAGTAGAAAGCAAGGCAAATTTCATTTTTTTCGGCTGTTATTTACCCTCAACAGGACGCTCTTCGAGACGGAGTGCGCCGGCTCGACCGTCTGCAACGCGACGACCGACGCCTGCGCTCTTTGAAATGAGGATGGAAACTGCATGAAACTCTGCGACACCAGGGCTGGGACGTTTTTTTTTGCTGTTTTACAGTTTTTAAAAGTCATTTTACGCCCAGCCCCTGTTCAACAAGTTCGATAATGAACGAAGATTTGTTGTATTTTTCGTTCAAGCCAATGTTTACTGCGCCACCTTCGATGTGGTGGACGGAGAGTGGCAGCCGGTAATGACGGAGCACTGCGAGGACCCAAAAACAAATTAGTGCACTAAAACAACGTCATATTTTAGTGTTACCTGACTTTGGATGATTCAGATTCCTCGCAAAAAAATCTGCGTGCGAAGCCGTTGTGCATCGAGAAGGACAAGATCATTTAGACATGCAGCCTTGCTATGGCTATCTCTGTCTTGGAGTTCGTGCTCGATGCTTATCAATCAATATTTTCCTTCAGAATGTAGTGTTCAACCAAATTTATGTGATTCACCGCAACAACAGGGAAAAACTCAAGCGATTTCCCTACAAATTCCTTAAGGTGAGCTGCGAAGAAGACCAGAAGAGGTGGAGTTGTGGCAGAGATGTTATGCGGACGAATTTCACAACGGAAGGAAACGCCGTCGGGTCTGAATGTGCCTCAAGGAACAGGCAAGTGTATTATGAAAGAAGAAATCTTTTTTATTGCTTCAAAGCACCAATAGAAAGCGAAAACGAAATTAACTCTGTTTCTGACAGTGTCTACAGCGTGTTGAGAACTAAACCTTCAGCGATGCGACCTTCGACTCATCAAGACTCTCTTCGAGACGGAGTGCGCCGGGACGGCCGCCTGCAAAGCGGCGACCGACGCCTGCTCCCTCTGCTGTCGCGACGGCAACTGCATGAAAGTCTGCATATCTCATTCAAATGAGATGAAAATATTTCAGAACCCGAAATACGCAAAGTACGCTTCACAGTTTACAAATGCGACGGCGAATTTTGCCGCGTTAGACTGTAATGAGATGACGGTGATCAGAAATGAAAAACGCATCTCCAGCCTTGCAAAGACGAACTTTGTGTCTAGGCTTGGGCTTTCGAGCAGCGCTCGTCAGCCCGATTTCAGCCCTGAGCTAGACACATACCTTCGACTGCACATTCTTACAGAAACTTCAGCAGGGCCAGTGGTAGCCCTTGGACCGAGCCGTCCTAAGCCAAAGCTCAGGATGTCAAAAACAAAGAGCATATCTTGCTTTTTAGCCACTACCGAAAGTGTCTTGAAAGACAGCATCCAACGCTGGAAAAACGACTACAAATTCGACAACAGCAGGCGAGAACAACAAGCAACCCCGGCAATTCTACAATTCAACTACCAAGCAATTCTACAACCAATGGGACAACAAACTCTAACACAACCAAATTCGTTCCCATAAAGTTTGTTCCGGCAAACAAGCAGCCACACTTTAGTTACGAGGACTACACCGAGGCTCGAGTGCCTCTAAGAGTGAACACGAACGAGCTCAACGACTACGAGGATCCGCCCGAGTCAGCAAGAAAGAAGCGAGAAGACGAACAAGTTCAGTATCGACGGCGTGTTGTGGATGCGCCCCGGCATCTTCCTGCTCGTCGCGCCTCTCCTCGATCTTGCCTTCTGATAAATTCGATTTCCCTGACAGACATGACTAAACAAACCGAAAAATCGTCATTTTCATTCGACTGGTTAAAAATTAACCAGTCCAGAATTTCACACGATGAATTCAGCCAAAAAACATGACTCTGATAATCTGGGGCAACTCGCGGGCGAGAATTCAGCGAGTCGCGGACAGCGAATCGGAATCCCCGCCCCCGACTCGCCGAATCCTCGCCGGCGACTCGCTGTAAGTTTCCTGAGGATTCGTTAACACAAGCTGCAAAATGTTCTACTCTCATTGGGCGCATAGAGTACGGAGGGTGTCGACTTCGATTTCCCTGACAGACAGCACTCGAAACACCATGAAATGATGACAATTCGGCTTCTGTGGCGATTTCAATCAACACAATCGTTGTCGTTACCCTCTCGAATTTGACGAGGGCTGCTCTCCTAACTATGCAAGGTCGATCTATAGCGGGCCTCGACGAGCGTGTTGAGTTGGCCGGGCAGCGACATCTTTTGGGTTCAGAAACATCACTGGGGAAGGCCAAAAGTGGTTATTTTACGTCGTTTGCAGTGTTGTAATTATAACACTCGAGACTTTGCTAATGAGAATTTGACGAGGGCTGCTCTCCTAACTATGCAAGGTCGATCTATAGCGGGCCTCGACGAGCGTGTTGAGTTGGCCGGGCAGCGACATCTTTTGGGTTCAGAAACATCACTGGGGAAGGCCAAAAGTGGTTATTTTACGTCGTTTGCAGTGT
>JAQIXL010000184.1:0-44971 GCA_034700245.1 Poikilolaimus oxycercus
CGGGCTCGAGTTGCAGCTGGAAGTCGCCCATGATGTCGCCCGCCTCGCACGACGCTTCTTCTGAGAGTGATCGCCTTTCTTGGGAACTTCAGCTCCGACATCTATTCAAAAGATTCTTCAATTTACTCTTTTGAATTGTGAAGGAAAGAGAATGGAAGAGCCTCACATCAGCAGACGATTGTTCCTACTAGACGGAGTAAATGCTGCTTGAAGAAGTGATGGAGAAGGTGAAGTGAGAGATAAGGAAGAAGGCGGTCTGACCGTCGCCGGCTGACTCATCGAGCGAGAAGCCGCCGCCCCCGACCAAAGCACGCCGGCACACTCAGCCTCCATCAGGCGTCCACTCCGCTTCGTCCACTCTTCCTTCTTCGTCCTTCCTAGTCAGTCTTCCCCCATTACTCTCCCATTACTTTGTCCTTACTATCCCATCCGAGTCTCAAGTTCTTCTCTTTCCTTCATTCTTGAGAAGACCATCAACAAGAAGATGACGATCGAGATCGCCTCGCCTTCTTCTTTCTCCAAGAGTTGTCAATGGTTGTGTGGATGGAGAAATTGCTTTCTTGGCACTCGGCGTCTTCTTATCTCCGCGACACTTCTTCTCTTCCATTCCAAGTCTTCCCTTCTTCCCTCGACGAGAACAATTCCAGCTCCTCCTTCTCTTCTCCTTCAAACCTTCAAGAATGTCGTCTCCTTGCACAAAATGCGGGGTGTTCCTCCCTCGTCTGGCAGTGGTTTCAGCGTGCGTGAAGTGTGAGTCAAGCGCGTCGCCTCCTTTGCCCCGTGGGCGTCTCTTTTCTCCCCTCTCTCTCAATGCAAACAAGGCGTTATCAGGAGAGAGAAGGCAGCGATGCCCCCCTGGAGGAGACTTCTCATCCTCCTCCCCGCTCTCCTCGTCCACGCTCAATTCAATCCCTACAACAATGTGCCCTCTGGAGGAGGAGGCAGCGTCTTCGGCATGCCACAGCAACCCGTCCAGTCCAACTACGACTACAGCGGTACCGCCACCTTGACAATGGCTGGTCAGTACTCTTTCCCCCTTCCTCGCTGACTCATCTCTTCTTGTGCAACATAGACGCTTCTTGAGAAAGAGCTCTTCAGGTTCTTCCCTCTTTGTCTACGGAGCTCATATGAATGGAAATGAAGGCGATGCGACGATCACGGACAACCAGCGGGCGAATGGGTTGACGGTTCGTCTGCCCGGCTACTTCCCCTTCTATGGCGGTCGATACAACTACACGATGGTGAGGCCTCTCGCCGCTCCTCCATCGAAGCTCCACGTGCCAGGACATGCCCCTTCCCTTTCTGATTCACAGCTCTCCCCTTTGAGACGTTCCCTTTGTTCCATGGAGCAGGAGAAGAAAGAAGCGTCGCGTTGCAGATCTCGACCAACGGCTTCATCTCCTTCGCCTACTTCAGCGACGATGCTCACACCTTCCAAGTGGGAATGGACGTGGACTGGCCGAGACAAGCCGATCCCGCCCTCATCGCCCCTTATCTCTGCAAGCAGCGCATCCAGAGTGGCCAAGGAGTCTCCTCGGAAGTCTTCTATCGAATCGAACGTCGTGAAGGCCGAGCTCGACCCAATGGTTTGGAGTTTCTTAGTGAAGAAGTCTTCAGGAGTTGGAGCAACGGGTCGAGCGAACTGCGCCGGTTTGCAATCAAATGTCTTCTGCGACGAACGCTCCAAGCAGTTCCTCGATGCAATGCAGAGAGCTCTTCAAGGTGAGTCTCTCAAGAAGGAAGAGAGATGTCTCAGAGGGAGTCGCGGGAGCGAGTGCCTTCCGAGCGGAGACGGCCCTCGTCGTCACTTGGTTCAACATGCGACCGAATATCGGATCCGAACTCGGTCTCTCCACTTATCAACTTGTCTGGTTGACAGATGCTCAGGTGAGTGAAGAGAAGGGGAAGGAAGTCCTCTCAGGGTCTTCTCTCTTACACAATCATCAACTACGACAAACTCGGCTATGACGCCGCTGACATGAATGGAAACTCTCGGACGGGTCGTTGTCAGGTGAGAGAAGGGGAAGAGAGGAAGGAGCTTGCAGGCGGTGTTCAACGGCGGCAACCACACGGGCACCGTGCAAGTCGATCTCTCCGAGATGACCAAGGAGAGGCCATCCTCCCTTGCTGATCGTTCAGCCATTCCCCACGCGGCTCGAGGTCGCTATGTGCATCGAGTGGACGACGTGGTTCGACCAGCCGGCTGCTCCAACAAGACCGGCGGCTCTTGTTAGTGACCTTGGATGGAAGAAGTTCTCAGTTCCTCTTCTCATCTACCCGAACATCGTGAACATGCTCGGTCAGATGAAGGTGGACGTGAACGGTCTCTGTCTCAATCCTTCCAACACCTACGTGCTCATGATCGAGCAGAGAGATGTGAGTTCCCCCTCCTTCTCCCTCTCATTGTCTACAGACTGCTCCCTGTGAAGTGCTGAGTCCTTCGATGGCTCGTTGTTCTCTGCCCAAGATCCTCGATTGGGGCACCAAGAAGGTCTACTTCCAGCCTCAGTCTGGTCAATCCAACGACGAGAAGGCTTACGTCGGCTTCCTCTATTTCGGTGAGTGGACAAGAAGAAAAGATAAAGGCTTCAGTTCCCCCAACAATCGACCCGATGCGTCTGGACATTGGAGACATCCATTCTTGGTACATGAATCCCATGCAGAGCAACGAAGTGACCATCAAGGTTCCTCTTTCTATCGTATTCCAATCTTCTCTCAGTGGTATCCGAGGAACTTCACAAATGCTCGAATCTCCTCTCAACAAGCTCTTTATGTCGGCGACTCCCTCTACCAGATGCAACTCGGACTTTATATCGTTGGCTATGCCGAGACCGAGAACAAAGACCTCAAGAAGTTCGTGCCCACTCATCGCGTCCTTGCCAGGTCTCCCTTCTTTTCTTCTCGAGTATCAAGTTTCAGACTGGCTACTTTCGGCAATCGAATCAACGAACAAACTCGCTTCGATCCCATTGTGGAGAGGACGCCCCTCAAGGTGGAGGAGTGGTATCTCACCAAGTGAGTCTTCTTCCTTTCTTCGAGAAAGATTCAGTTATGAGAAGCACCACGACCTCTTCGACTATCGCTTCGGTTACCTCAAACTGGCCCCCATTCCCACGGGAACAGACTCCTTCTCCCCCGGAGAGAAGATCCACGTGCCCGAGTTGCCCGAAGGTCTCATCTCTTCTCCGATCTCCCTCCACTGGCTCTGGACACTGTCGCCTCATAGCGAGGGCGGCGCCTACCACGGCTCTCAAGATGACAAAACAGCGAAGACGGAATTCGTGAAGGACAAGGCGAAGGAGATGTGCCAGGTGGGTCTCCTCTCTCAATGAAGACTTCCTTCCAGGATTGGTTCGACGAGGACGGCGCCCTTCCCAACTTCATCCGCGAGACGGAGACGAACTCGTCTTGTCCCTGCAAGATGGAGCAGGCGGCCCTCGACCTGGGACGCTTCATGCCTCATCCCCGCTGCTCCTCTCTCTTCCGCGACATCTCTTGCACCGAGACTCTCGGAGCGATGAACTGCTTCATGTCCGCTCAGAATGTCCAAGGATCTCATGTGAAGAGAACCTCCCAAGGAATCTCCACCAAGTAAGCTCTCCTTCCCCATCTCTCACCTCGTCAGTTCCTACGCAACTCACTACGGTCAAACGTGCTGCTACGACTCGCAGGGCTACTTGATGCAGAGCAGCTACCAGCCCATCGTCACCATCGACCGCTCCACTCCCTACAATCCGGGCTTCCCCACGAGAGCCTACGAGTTCGGCTCGGAGCCCTACCAGGGCATGTACGAGGTCTGTCTTCCATTCCCCTCGTCAGAACTTGCAGGTGCCGGGTCTGTCTGCCTTCCACCACGACATTATGCCCTACTACCTCTGCTGCAAGTTCGCCGACTTCCGTTGTCAGATGTTCTACTGGAGAAGACCTTCGAGTGCTTGC
Organism: Poikilolaimus oxycercus; assembly: GCA_034700245.1. Lineage (NCBI taxonomy): Eukaryota > Metazoa > Nematoda > Chromadorea > Rhabditida > Rhabditidae > Poikilolaimus > Poikilolaimus oxycercus. Next base: position 3,940 of record JAQIXL010000184.1, read on the forward strand.
CAAGCCTACTCTCCTCCAGTCACAGGTGTCCCTTGTCTTCTTGAGATCACCTTCTCTCAGGAAGCATCATGGGAGCGGGAGTCTTCAACACTCTCGACAACAGGAACTTCATCTTCAACGAGCCCGGAGTCTTCACTCTTCTGCACGCTCATAAGACCTCCTCCTCCCCGGAAGTGCAAATCCAAGTGAGAATGGAACGATTCCCCGATCGCAGCGTCGACTTCGGTCTGTCTCCCTCTCCCTCGAGATGAAGAAGGAGTTCAGGGGCTCACAACCGAGACCAAGCGGACTTGGTGCAGCCCTCGAATGTGACTGTTTTGACGGGAATCGTCATCTCTTCCTCGGACGCGGACAAGGTGCACGTCATTCTCCGCAAGGACACTCGTCGCTTCCGCTATCGAACCTCGATCATCGTGGACAACGTGATTCGATACTTCGACAACATGCTCATCCAACGATTCCGAGGTTTCCCTCTTCCCCCTTCTCCCTCTCTCAACTCGGCACTCTTCCAGGCGTCACCGTCTATGTCAACAATGTGCAAAGAGGTCAGGCGGAGATCTACGTGGTGCTCGACCACGCCCAGATCGGAATACGGTAGGGTTCCCCCCTCTCCTTCAGAGTCTTCTCTTCAGAATCCGAGAATCTTTCGCTTTGGACATTGACAGACAGCCGACGTACATGGAGAGTTTCGGTCTTCTCGACCTTCTCGTCTCTGTGCCGCCTGTCTACAAACTCGTGAGTATTTCTCTTAGAAGAAGAAGAATTGTCGCAGAACTCACAAGACGATTACGGTAACCCGGAACGTCCTCACATCGAAGGTCTCCTTCTCCCCGATGGCAACTTCAACTTCAACCAGGATGGCGTCTCTCCCCTCACTTGGGCTCAAGTCAACGATCAAGGCAATCACGGACGCCTCATGCAATGTGCCCTCCTCTTTTCATGAAGAAGATTGAATTTCAGACAAGATCAAGTCGGAGTTGGAGTCTTCTTATCCCTCTTCCTTGACGTCGAACGACGTTGTTGACCAGTTCACGGCGACGTCCTCGACGGAGGCTCTCTTCGAGGCGTTCCCCGACCACTTCCTCAAAGGCCCGGTCTACAAGACAGCGGCCAAGTACCTCGAGTCGAATGGTCTCTATCGCTTCGAGCCGCAGACACAGACCCTCGTCCAGAACTTCATCGAATTCTGTCGAATGAGCTATGGTCTGTCTTCTTCTTCAAGTGGAGAAGTCTCAGATGCTGAATGGGAGACGGCCTTCGATCGTCAGCGCCATCGTCGTTGTCCCTCGGATGTGGCGGCCTTGGAACTGAGCTGCAACGGGGACATCGCTTGTCTCTACGACGCCCTCCTTCTGCAGGCACGCGTCCTCGGAGACGAGACCCGCAACGGCCTCCACGAGTTCCTCAACCACAAGTACGAAGGATCTCGCAAGTGTAAGTCTCTTGAGGGAAGTGAAAGGAGTCTCTCTTCAGACAATTCTTGTGGAGCGATTAACCTCGAGTACCCCGAGTATCTGGTGAAGGAGCCGTCACGAACATCGCCGGCCTATCTCGAAGGCGACAAGGTCTCCTTCTCCTGCTTCCAGAACCACATCGTCAAGGGCCACAACGACTTCGTCTGTAAGTTCTTTCTCCTTCTTCAGAATTCCTTGTCAGGCAAGAGAGTGGAGGGACGCCATCAGAACGACTTCCGAATGCAATGGACACAGGGAGAGCAGCCTTGGTGTCGACACAGGTGCCTCTCCTTTCCTCCTTCGAAGTTCTTGTTCAGAGTGAAGGACAATGTGTTGACGTGGCTGTTCTGGACGGGCATCGCCATGCTCATTCTCCTCGCCGTCATCATCCCCTTCGCCATTTGCTGGAAGCAGAAGCAGAACCACAAGCAGCGACTCGCCGCCAAGCAACGTCTCAACGAGCAGGAGATGGTGAGTCGTCTCTTGAGAGAGAGAGACGTTGCAGGTGGCCTTGAATGACACGGCGGACATGAGTCACTACGAACAGAAGAAGCCCTCGCCGCCCTCGTCACTCCCCTCTCTTCCGAGGAGTCGCTCGCCCTACGTCGCCGACTCCCTGCAGAGGTCGCCCTCGGGATCTTCCCTCCATCATACTCGGTAAGGAGCAAAAGGAAGAGGGAACAAAGTACTAAGGTCGTCTCTGGGAAGACATGGTTTAGTGGATGAATGAAAGAGGGTCACCTCAAGCTGGCCAAACCTTTTGACATTGTTGCGAGATTGAATGAGAGAGAAATGCTAAAGTACAAGAAAGGAGGAGTTGCCAGGGAGGGCTTAGTCTTCCGCCAACACTCTTATCTCCCTCTCCCCCCTCGCGAGAGGAAAGCCCCTCCTCGGCGTTCCTTATCTCTTCTGATTTACAACGTGACGACGACTGCCAGAAGAAATCCGGAAGCGAAACTGCTCGACTACACGATTGACCGTAACCTCGTCCTCTTTGCAGCCTTGGCGGTCCTCAAGACGGCTTCTACACGCCTCCCGTGAGACGGCCACCCGGGACGGCGGGAGGAGCACCGCCGCCCTCTCAGCGTCTTCCCCAATGGGAGAAACCGGGCATTGCCGTCTAGACGAAGCGGGCCACGGGTCGAGTGTCAGCCCTCCATGTACAATCCTCCTCTCATTCTCCTCTTCTCATAATGTTCTCGTCGAGTTCCTTTTCCTCTTCTTCTCTCGTGTTTGTTGTGTGAGAATCCGCAATAAAGAAGAGCGGCGACCGCCGAGTGCCTCGTCCTCTCGATAAGGCCCGCAGTCTTCACGCCGACTTGGAGTATGACCGCGGCGCTCTCGCTGCTCCCCGGCACGGCCCTCGCTGGCCTTCTCCTCTACCTCTGGAATCGTTGGAGGAAGGCTGCACAGCCTATTGTCCCTCCTCCCAATGTCTCTTATGATGTCCAGGCTCTACCGGCCAAGGTTTTTCCCTCTCTTCCCATTTCAGTTCTTCCCTTCAGGGTCAACCCGGAGTATATCGTTGTGGTTACCTTCAAGAGGGCGAGGGCGAGATCGTGGAGCGAGCTTACCCCGAAGTGGCCACTGCTTACGACACCTTCCTTCGTGGTCTCGAGGTGGGTCTCCTCTCAGAAAGAGGAAGAAGGAGGAGTTGAGGTGTCGAACAACGGCCCCTGTCTCGGCTATCGGGCAGACAAGGATCGTCCATACACATTCCTCTCCTATACCGATGTATTCCGATCGGCTCGCGACTTCGGCTCCGCCTTGCTCGGCGTCTGCGGACTCAAGCCTTGTGAGTCCCTCTTCTTCTTCGTTGATTCCATCTTCCTCTTCTCATTTTTTCTCATGAAATGTTTCAAAAGATCATTGTTCATTGAATTGAAGAGATCATTCTTGCTTCACTACTCGGAATTGCCCGCATGACTCCTCCTTATCCTTATCTCTTCTCCTCTCCTCCGTCAGACAAGGGGCAAATCCGTTTTCTTCTGTCTGTCTCTGCACTGGGACAAAGGACCAACAACCGAAGAGGTTTGCAGCGAACGACGTCCACGTGGGCATCTATGCCAAGAACAGTCCCGAATGGTTCATTTCGGCCCTCGGATGTCTCCAGCAAAGCATCGTCATCGTCCCTCTCTACGACACTCTCGGTGCAGAAGCAGCGACATTTATCGTGCAACAGGCTGAGATCAGGTTCGCCCCTCCCCCTCGCCCTTCTCCCTCGTGGTTCATGTTCCAAGAAGCTTATCACTTCGAAAGGCTTTCAATTCTCCATAAACGGCGTGACAATTCAAGTGGAAGTACCACGGGGGCCCTATCAATTCCCTATCTCCTTCTGTCTGCTCCACTATTCACACTCGGCCACAAAGAAGAGAGAAGGCTGAGGAATGTGTTGGCAGGGTGATCGTCGTGGACAAGGTCGACAAGGTCGAGAGACTTCTCGCCGACAGAGCCAAGCTTCTGCCAACTGTCGAGCACATGGTCCTCATCGAAGTCAACGAGATCTCCGCCGAGTTGAGGGAGAAGGCCGAAGCTGCAGGAGTCCAACTCTATGCTTACACGGACTTCCTTCGACAAGGTCAACTCAATCCCCAGAAACTCCACAAACCCAAGGAGGAAGACACTTATATCATTTGGTGAGACTCTTCTTGTCCTTGAAGAAGACTCCTCCTTCAGCTATACCTCAGGAACTACGGGTCTACCGAAAGGAGTCATCATCACGCACAAGAATCTCGTCGCGAACCACTCCTCCTTCGCCCTTCTCTGTCAGAAATTCCAACCCTCTCTCATCGGCCCTCAAATGGTTCCTCTTCTTCCTTCTCTTTACCCGAATGCAGAGACTCATCTCGTACTTGCCCCTCTCTCACATGATGGAGCAGCTCTGTCATTGGTGCGTCCTCTGCCACGGCGGCTCCGTCGGCTATTTCCAAGGCTCGGTCGCCGCCCTCATGTCCGACATCCAGACACTCGGCCCCACCATCTTCCCCACCGTGCCTCGACTCCTCAACCGTCTGTACGACTCCATCCAGGCATCTTTCTCTTCTCAACCTAGAAGGAGAGAATTCAGAGCAAGCTCGCGAAGCAAGGTCCTCTAGTGCGAGCCCTCTACAACTTCGCCTACGCGAAGAAGCTCGAGGAAGTGAAGGCGGGTTATGTGAGAACGGACTCTTTCTGGGATAAACTCGTCTTCAACAAGATCCAGGTGCTTCTCTTGTCTTGAAGAAGAAGGAAGCAAAGTTCAGAAGGAAGTGGGCGGTCGCGTGGCCTTGATAGCGACGGGCTCGGCGCCCATCGCCGCTGAGGTCCTCGAGTCCATTCGAGTTGTTCTTGGATGCACTATCATCGAGGGTGAGAAGACACAAGAGGGAGAGACTCTTGCAGGCTATGGTCAGACGGAGTGCACGGCGCTGGCCGCCTACACTTGGCCTGGAGACTGGCGAGGAGGCCATTGTGGAGGTCCCTCCAGCAACTCCTACATCAAGCTGAGTGACGTCCCTGAACTGGACTACTTCGCCAAGGACAACAAGGGAGAGATCATGGTGAAAGGTCCCTCGGTCACTCAAGGATACTACAGGGTTCGCCCTCTTTTCTCCTTCTCACAGTCCCTTGCAGGACCCGGTGAAGACGGCGGAGCTCTTCGACGAGGAGGGCTTCCTTCACACGGGCGATGTTGGCTGGCTGCAGTCGAATGGAACCATCAAGATCATCGACAGAAAGAAGCACATCTTCAAGTTGGCTCAAGGCGAATATGTCGCCCCCGAGAAGATTGAGAACATCTACTCGCGGACCCCGGTTGTCCAGCAGATCTACGTCGACGGGAACTCCCTTGAAAGGTGTGTCTCCTCTCTGCTCAAGATAAGGCTCAGATTCCTTTTGGCGATCGTGGTGCCCGAGCCGACGGTGTTCCTTCCTTGGGTACAGGCGAATGTCGACGCGAATATCAAGGATCTCAAGGAGGCGTGCCAGAGCAAGAAGGCCGCCGACTATGTGCTCGCTGAGATCACGAGACAAGGCAAAGAGAACAAACTCAACTCCATTGAACAGGTCCATCTAACAATAAGAGAATGAAGAAGAAGTTCAGGTGAAAGCCGTGCATCTGCACGCCGATCCGTTCACGGTTGAGAATGGCCTTCTCACACCAACTTTGAAGGCGAAGCGTCCAGTTCTCAGAAAGTTGTTTGCCGATACAATGGCTCAACTCTACAAAGACAATCCAATGGGCTAAGGATCTTCAACCTCGGAGTACCTCCTCCCCTCTCGCACTCAGTGTACAGTATTCCTTTCAACTACTGGTTCCTCAGTTGTTGCTCAATGTCAAGTCAAGAGAAGAGACTCTTTTCTCTCTCAAAAGTTGCTAATAAAACTGAAACGAAGAAGGGAGAAGAAAGAAGAAAGAACAAATTCCACTTTGAAGTTCATAAAAAGTGGATTCTGATGGAAGAAGATAGGGAGTCCGGATGAGAGGAGAGAGAGGGGAAAGTGAGAGGAGACTGAAAGTGAAAGGGGACGTCGTGTTTTTGCTGACCCCCGCCGCCCGCCCTCGAGGATCTCGCCGCGGGCCACTCCCTCGCCTCCTCGACCCTCTCCTCGTCCTCGTCGCCTCCTCGTCGTCCCCTCGAAGAAGCCTGAGAAGGGGCGGTGATGAGCGACGCCGAGAAGGTCGCCGCGCCTCGAAGCGGGACCGGTCCTTTTGGAGACTGCTAGCTCCTCCTCGTGAAGCACCTCGATGCTGCCGCGTCGACTCCTCGTCGCCCTCCCCCTCCTCCTCCTTCCTCACATCTCTGCCGCGTGAGTCTTCTTCCATCTCCAAGAGGTCTAGTGTGGAGGAGGAGGCTGTCTGGGAGACGGTGCTCCCCTCTTCGGAGTCTCCTTCCCGCCTCAAGCGATTCGGTGAGTTCTCTCTCCTCTTCCCTTGCATGATCTCAGCTCTTCGTCGGAAGCGATGGGCGAAGTCGACGCTCACATGGCGTCTTCACTCTCAGCATCTCAACGAGGCGGACGTCTTCATCGTGAGGTCCGTCTTCTTCTTCCTTCAGCCTCGCCTTCTTCTTCTCTTTTTTTTGTCCCGCAGCTAGGCGATTTTCTTGTTATCGGCGAGCCATCGCTTTCTTGCAATTCTGATTGGATCTTCTCGCCTCGAGGCTCGTCTGCAGGAACACGCTGCATCGGGCCTTCAACGAGTGGGCCGCCGCCGCCTCCTCCGCCGCCCGCTTCAGAGAGTTGTCCGCTGACAATGGCCGACCTGCTGATATCAACATCGCCTTCGAGAGGGGACGCCACACAGACGCCTTCCCCTTCGATGGACCTGGTACCCTCTCTCTCCCTTCTCATCCAGAACTCTTTAGATGGAGTGGTGGCCCATGCCTTCTATCCCCGCGATGGCAAGTTGCATTTCGATGCAGACGAGAAGTGGACCTTGAATCGGGCCGAGGGAGTGAATCTCTATCAGACGGCGTTGCACGAGATCGGCCACATCATCGGCCTCGAGCACAGCTCCGATCCTCGCTCAGCCATGTTCCACAAGAAGAAGGCCTTCGATGCCCGTTTCATGCTCGCCGAAGACGACCTTCGAGCCATTCGAGAGCTCTTCCCTCGACGACCTCCTCTTCTCGTGCTCCCCTCACCTCCGACGTCCACCACCACTTCTACAAGCACCTCCACGTCCACTAGCACGACGAGATCTCCCTCAACAACAACGGAACAGGACTCGAACGAGGATTACTAGAGGGTGGAGATGTTCTTTCTACGGGGTCACTTTTCTTCTCTCGGGTTCTCTTTTCTTGGCATTCTCTCAAGAGACAACTCAAAGCGGGCAATCATCATAGACCTTTATTGACAGAGGAGAAGAAGCTGTGAACTGCGTGCAATTGCTTGCCTTTCGACCAGAAACAGCTCCCGCTTCGATAAAAGCATTATGGCATGAATTGAGCAAGAAGAGACACTGGGAGAAGGGGGAGGGAGAGGGGTCAGGGTAGAAGACTCGTCGGATTGCTCACCATCGACTGGATGTCGGCGACGATGGTCTTCGCCATTTCTTCGGCGATCTCCTCCTCCTGCAATCTTTCCACTAAGAGGCAACAAGGGAAAGGGGGAAGAGACAGCGGGTTCCACTTTTTTATAAGAGAGAGTCGCCTTGAAAGGACACGAACCCGGCAATCGGACTGATGAAGAAGACGCGACAGCTTCGAACGACGAGTCCTCGTCTCTAAGACTCTTTCTCGGGGAGAGCCCTCGTAGAGGGGCTCGTACCTTCCAAGCTCGTCCACCTTTGCCAGACTTCGTCTAGAGAACACTCTACTTCCACCTTTAGTCTTACCCTTTCCGTCCGAACTTGGGTGATAGAGAAGGCGAGGCGAAGAGAGGCGTCTTCTCAGCATCGCTGTTCATCGGAGTTCTGTATTCGGGAAGGGAACGAGCCGAGTTGACAGACGAAGTGGAAGGCTCACTGTCCGAACCTCCGTCAAGGGAGAAGTTGACAGACAAAAGAGGCGAACCTTGACTGTGGAAGTGGGCGTTGCGACGTGGCAACTCGAGGATGTTCTCCACTTCCGCCCGCAATTCTCTCACGTAAGCCGAGTAACCCGGAGAGGCAAGGAAACGGGGCATGTACTTCTACAAGAAGAATTCTCAGAAAGAAGATAAGACTCACCGTGGCAAGAACAGCGCTCGCCCTCTTGTGGGCGAGGGCGAAGGTGTCATGCGAGGGTCTCTCTCCCTCCTCCACCGATATTCCCTCTTCCACCGTCTGTCGGACCGAGTCGCCCAGTTGAAGACGTGAAGGCGCTTGTAACGAGAAATAGCTGAGAAGATGAACTTGTGGAAGAAGAAGAAAACTACCGTTCATAGATGACAATTGCGTCCCTTGAAGCCTCTGCATCCGAGACGGCCTTCAAGTCTCGCTCGTAGGACTCGACCGCCATGAGGAACTCGAGGAGACTTCGGTCAGAACCCTCGTCCACCATCTAGAAGAGTTGCTGAGGACGAAGAAAGTACATCAAGGAAGAAGACGAGAAGAGGCTGAACCCGCAAGACATCGGCAAGTGAACAAGCTCTCTTGCTCAAGACTTCCACTTCGTGTTTCTTGAAGTAGACACTGGGCAGGAAGTCATTCGTGTACCTTCAACCCTTTCTCTTCTTCTCTTCAGACTTGCTTCTTCTCAAGGAGTTCACGAACAAAAATGTGCGCCTCGTCGAAGCAAGAACCAGAGAAGCTGTCGCCGTTGATCGCATCTGAGAGAGTCTTGCTGAGAGAAGAGGAGTACCGGCAATTCGAGAGGAGATCCCTCGAGGAAGACCCAGGTTACAGGGCGCCTGCTCATCCACATAACGCTGATAGATGTGGAGGGCATCAAGACGGGACACTGAAGAGGTGAGAGAAAGAGAAGGAGTCTCACTCTGCAGAAGACTATTCTTGGAGAGGGAATGTGTTGATTGGGTCGATGCTCGAAAGCCCTCAATGTGCAGCCAGAACTGGAGAAGACCCAGTTGCTCTACAAAGCTTTCTTCTTCAAGAAGACAAGAAAAGACCGATATTCTCGAGGAACTGAATGAAATAGGCAAGAGCCGAGGACTGCGCCACGGCCGCAGCGAAGTCGTGGGCGATAGCCGCCTCCTCGGACACGGACAAGTAGCTCAACTCTCGACCGTCGGCTGGAAGAAGGAAAAGATATAAGAAGAGAAGAAGAGACCGAGATCTTCGGACAAGGAGCTGCCCGTCGGCGCCGTCGCTTCTTCATTGGAGACGGAGACTTGTCTGAAGCCATTGCTTCCCGTCGCCTCACCATCCACACTTTTCCCTGAAATGGCGAATCCTTCTCTTTGTCTCTTTCATCGAGGACGAGAGATGGACAGACTACTCACGGAGTCCATTGCGTCGGAATTTGCCGAAGAAATTATTCATGACGGGAGAGCATTCCCCGGACGAGGATGGCACGGGGAGAGGAGAAGGGGACGGGGGAGGGGAAGGGGAGAAGAGAGGACGCCGTGGATGGGAGACGTCGGTCACCGGCCGAGTCTCATTGATCGATGCAGTCCCGAACCTATTAGACGAACATCGGCGTTCTATTTCGAAGTCCGAAGACTCCACGTGTCGCCCTCTGTCGAAAGGGATTGCCGTGTGTGTTCATGTGGCTGTGTGGTGCAGAGAAAGGAGAGGGAGGAACAAGAATTTGAGGTTTATAGGCGAAGGGCATCGAGGGAGCGACGTCTTCTCACTTGGAGCTCTGTGTGTCAGCCGTCTTCCTGGAGGGCGGACGTGCCTGCAGCGACGTGGTCTCCGAGGGCATCGACAGTAACACCGCCTGCGTCCTCCAATCCACTTTCGAACAAAGACTCTTCAATCAAGCAACTTGGGAATTCTGATTTCTCTTGTCCAAAATTCCCAAATTCTTGTAAGTCTTCGTTCGAAAGTGGAGAAGAGGACACGACTACCTGCTCCATAGAGGCGATCTTGGTGGCGCTCTTCGTGTGGCTCCTCTCCGAGGCCTCCTTGAGTCCCGACTTGCGAGACGCCTCCTCCTCCTTCTTGTCCGACGGGTTCTTCGCACTCTTCTCCTTCAACTTCTTCGAGCTCTCATTCTTGCTGCCGGCTTGCTGCGTGCTGCGCTCCTCTTCCATCGCCTTCTTCTCCTCGTCCGGCTTCTCTTCTTTCTTCTCCGCCTCATCGGGCTTCTTGTCGCCTTCTTCCTCTTTCTTGTCTCCATCGGCCTTGTTCAGCGGCGCAGTTTCGTTTTCTGCGGCGACGGGTTCGCCCGTCTCCTCCTTCGTGGCTTTCTGCGTGGGCTCCTCCGGAAGTTCTTCTTTTGCCGACTCCTTCGCGTCCTCCTTTGGCGGGTCCGCGGCAGCAGCGCCGACTGCACCTGGAGCGGCATCGTTCCCTTCCTCCTGTTGGATGTCAGATGTGAGAGAGTTGACGAGCCTTCGCGGAAGTGGGCACAGCTGTCATGACGGACGCCGTCTTCGGATTCTCGACAGTGCTGTTGCGGGCTGACTCGTAGACGGAGCTGCCGTAGGGGCGGACCTTGACCTTCTTCTTCTTCTTGCCACAGAGGACGAGCTGAAGAATAGAAGGAGGGGGAAGGCTTACAAGAAGAGTGCAGACGAGACTCGCGAACAGCCACTGTGTCCAAAAAGGAACACAGACGAGTTCCATCTCTTCTCCGTACAAATATGATATTTTTTCATCACCGAAATTCTAATGGGAGAAGTCGAGTATACAAAGATCTTCATTGAGGTCTCGCTAGACCGAAAGTCAACAACAATAACAAGAGCGAAGAGCACATCATAACGAAAGAATGTCCTGTACAACCCGCATGGAATCATAGAATGGCGAACTGAGAGTAAAGGAGATCTCGAATCTTGTAGTAGTTCGTGGAGGCGCAGCCCTCGACGTGGAACTGGCCTTTGTCATTGCGTCGAACGACAGCCACGCCTTCAATGCAGAGGGCGCCCGACGAGAACTCGGCCTTCAGCTGCTGCGACATGAAGAAAGTCTTCATTTCCGACAACTTCGGGTCGTTCACGAACACAGCCTGCATCGCAATAAGAGAATGCGCAACGAGTTACCTGATGAGTGGGAACGATTTGATGTGGCACGACGTCCAGTGTATAGGTCGCCTTTTCGACGGCCTTCTTATTGCTGAGACGTTTCTGTGCCGCGTCGGTTCCATCGCCTTCGACGTCGTCGCCCTGTGCTGCGAGCTCGTCCTCACCGATGTCATCTCTCTCTTCGCCGTGCTTCTTTATGATTCGCGCATCAATCCATGCTAGTTGTGCATCTTTCACCTAAAGAGGAATAAAGCTAAATTGGAAAGGGAAGGAAAGAACCTTCTGGAATCGAAGTGACGACATGAGTGCTTCACTGAGACTGATCTGGTAGATGTGAGACTCGATGGTTGCGTCCACAATCTCTCCAAGACGCGGAAGGAAGATCTTCTCTTGCACCACATTCAATCCCTTCATCGCGTCATGCATGTAACGAGTCGCCGCCGCTGATCCATGAACAATGGCCAACTGACGAGGTCGCAACTGGGCGATCAGCTTGCGCACTGATTCCCCATCAGATCGTCCCTCGAAGTCGATAAATGAGACTTTGCAAATGACCTATGAATTAATTTTGAGAAAACGACTGCACTAACCTCGATCTTCGTCACATACTTAAGACATTTCGTGGGGACATCGGCGTCCACGAGTACGGGCCGGATAGCGATGGGCACTTGTGGAGGTCCCTCATCATCCTCCATTCGTTCTTCCTCGTCCACTTTCACCTCTTCCTCCATTTTCACCTTCGTCTCCGGTTCTATCGAATCGGTCAGCATGTATTCTTCCACATGAATTACTTCTCCATAATCATCTGTCTGGAAAACTGTGTTAAAAGAGAAATCAGTTAACCTTCGGCTTCTCCTCAACGTAGGCATATACGGGATGACTCTTACGCGTCTGCTTGAAGAAAGAATTCTTTTGTTGATGTTCCCACTTCGCCATCGCGTCATATGGATTACCGGTATAGTCAGGAATGAGTTTTGTTGTTTCCTCCTGAGGAAATAAAATAAATAAGGAAGACAAACTTGGACAACATTGTTTCCTCCTTTGACGCCGGACTTTGTGTCCTCGTCATCGGAACTATCCTCGTCTGAACTTGCTGCTCTTCCTCTTCGAAGGGCGAGGCGATTTGATTCCAATCTGCAAAATGTCTCAACTACAAAAGTATTTCCACCTTTTCCGAGCTTCTTCTCTCTCTCGTTCTCGTTTCCTTTCAACAAACTCGGCAAGTTCCTCGCCTTCGAGACGCACTTTCTTCTTCACCTCAATAGTTAGATGCCGATTGGAGGCAATTCCTTCAGTTTCAGCATCAGCAATAGCGATTAGTTTGGAACAAAGAGTGCGATCGCCCGATCGACCTGCAAAACAGCTTTATTCAACCCCCTCTCAAAGCATATACCAGTGATGATGACGCAGTTTCGAGAGCTGGACGACCATTCAAGGAACAATTCTCTGGAAAATCCACTCTCCATGTCCGGACCGCTGACGAGGACCACCTAGAGAGCATAAAGCGGGCATATTTGAGAAACCTTGGGGGATCGAACACGATTCAGCTCCTGATGAGAATGACAAAGCTTGAGATGTCGAAGATGAAAAGGATTGTTTCGACCTTGTTCAAATGATCTGAAGATTAAGAAATGACGCATTAAGTCAGCTTACTTCAGAATCTTATCCGACATCCATTCAACTTGCGATTTAGCGAATTGAATAACTGATGAAGCCACATGGGAGAGCATGACGAGACTGTAAGTGATGAGGCCGGCTTCCGCACTCAAGAGCACAGAATAGAAAGATGGCAAATGCGTACTTGTTCCAGAGTTGATCGAGAAGGTTGGCGATTTCAAGGACTCGGCCAGCAGTATCCATAACGAGAAGAACGTCGCCACCATCACGAACCGTCTTTAAGAGCTGCGTCACAAGCTCCTCGTCTCTCTGCTTTCTTCGCGGTTGCAAATAACGCGCATTGAAAGCATCGGTGATCAGTAAAGTCGGTCTTTGAATAGCTAAGGAAGTGCAACTTGATAAGAAGGACTCACTTCCAAAAGTGCAGCCGTTGAGATGTCTTTCCTTTTTGTGATTGAAGTCGACGGCATAGATGATCTCTTCCTCACCCATTTTGGAGATCTTCCAGATCGCACCACCGATCATGTGTCCGGCTGGCATAGGCGTCATCTCCAAGCCACTGTGGGCTTTCAATGTCAGCTGCATCACATATCGTCTGTAGTTCCAAAGAATACCGTCTCGTGGAATTTCACTTGATGAACTTTGTCGAAAGCACTATCGATGTCGTCGAAATTGAAATGTTGAAAATCTTCCACATTGTTGTGTCCAGCAAGCCAATCGTACAAAAACATTTGTCCCATTTTGTAAACAGGAACCTTCACAGGAGTTTTGAAGAAAAAAAGCAGTCAAACCGTCGCATAGATGGGACAGCTCAGACCACATTTCGCCACCAAGTACGGCAATGCTCCAAGATGGGGAATATCTGGATGACTCATCAACACAGCATCTATCTCCGGTATTCTTCTAAAATCAATCATTGTCACAAAGGAAAACAAATTGCCACCTTTCCACAGCCTCCATATAAGACATGTCGAAATTCTCATCCCAACCGCAGTCCAGCAAAAGCTTGGTATCGTCGACCTGAAAGTTCAACTTCGAGGTAATGAATGGTTAACCTGCAGAAGGTAGCAGAGTGGTCCATCGTCTTTCACACCGGAAAGCGCTTCCAACGTTATAATAGATGTCGACATGTCTACTCAGCCTCTGCAAACAAACATCGTTCCGTCTAGAATCTAAGGCGGCACACTCAGACAGCGGTCAATTGAATCTCACAACACCTGAGATATTTCATGTTTTCTGAACATTTGTGAACATTGAAACAATGTGAAAATGAAACAACTTTATCCGATTTCATAGAATAAAATGCACATAGTGTAACCGAGAAGGCAACAATAACCAAGCCCGAAATATGCCTAGAAAGGAGTGGTCAACGTGGAAATGGGCACAACTTCGATGTCCTTGAAGTGCTTCTGCACCTCTCCAATCTTTGAGGTGTTCAACACAACGGCCCGTGAATAGAGACCATCGCGGAAGATATTCGAAACGTGCGAAGTTCCCTTCGCAAACATCTCTTCCTTGCTCATGTGCCACAGCTTCTCACACGTTTCCTGTGTGTGGCCTTTCGACAACTTTCGAATCAATTGCAGAATGGAAAGTTTGCCGGCACTGCTCACCTGAAAACGAAAATCTTCACAATCTCGATACTCCTACAGTATCCTCGCGTTCCATGATTTCACAAACGAGACTGCGCTTCGCCGCTTCGAAAAGATCATCGTCAATTGTCTTTGATTCAAGAATATCCGTCTAAAAATAAAATGCAGAAGAAAACGAGATACCACAATCTTTTTCGTAGCTTCATATGCTTGCACCGGCTGGGCACATCGATAAAGCATCAGTGAAATAAGACCGCTGTCGGGCTTGATGTAGAGATTTGCGCCATAAGCAAGTCCCTCGCCACGAATTCCGCACCAGAGAGGTCCTTCCAACTGATTGAGATACTGGATGAGGAGCTTGGTGGGAACGTAGTTTTCCGAGGTCCAGTTGCCATCAAATCGAGCGCTCTATTTCAGAATGACATGCTACATGAAGAAGGAACCTGCTGAATGAAGGCGGATTCACAGTTGCCAACACCGACGACAATCTGCTTCCCGAGACTCGAACGATATCCCTCCAATCCCGTAACCTGAAAAAGTTTTGAAAAGTTCAATGAAGAGGAAACCTCAAAGGAGTTTGAAGCGATGTTTCGAGCAAACGCCCACTCCCAATCACCTCGAGTGCTAGGGATGAGGTTCGTGTCGCAGACGAGGTGTGCATTCAATCCACCGTTGAGAAGCCGGTCACGCAGTCTAAATGTTTCATATTGTGACATTCAAAGCAACCCTTCAAGTTTTGCAATCATTCCCTTCGGATCAGAGCCGCAAAGACCAACAATCTTGCCGTGCATTTTCTCAAGGACGATGTGATCAATCAGATAATCGTTACTATCTGCAAAAGAATCATTATTTCTTGAGAAAGTGACTACCTTGCTCGCAGACAAGGTAGCGATGAGCAGCGAGGCTGACACTGTAGCCATCTCTCTTGCAATCTTTGGCATACGACGCTAACTTCTGCGCTGCGGTTCGAATACGACTCGCTTCAAAGACAACACCAGTGAGGAATGTTTCAGCCCAACGGGGAATGACTGAGTAATTTGTGGCAGCCGCCTAAAAGAACCTTTTTCACTAGGCCAGAATTAAAGAACTGCCTTCAACTGGAGAGTTATGAAGGTTTTGAAAGCACCAACGACGCCGTTTTGAAGTTGATGTTTGAGCAGATCGCGAGTGAACAGTTTTGAGATCTAATCATTCATAGATAATGGATGCCAGATTTACCTCATCCGCGGACTTGAGCTCTCCATCGAAGACAGCGGGCGATTCGAAAATGAGTTCAGTGAAGAGTGGCATCAGAGCTCGATCCTCGACCGACAGTTTTGACGTATCGAGCAGGAGAAAAAGCTAGAAGAATCTAAAGCAGCATAGGAATCAAAACCTCGACAAAGTGAGTGGGCGAATGATGAACTGTGACCGGGAATGGGAAACTAGCCATGAAGGCGTCTGACGGAGAAGCGTCCCTCTTCCTTCCCTCTGCGAATTTTGGTGTAATCGGGAACGTCCTGAACGTTTCCAGATCTGCGACAATCAAATCGCCGAGAATTTCCTTCGTTGGCTTTGCCGCCTGAAACATTCTATTGAGGAGTCATAAATAGTTGACCGTGTTTTCATGAATTGCTTTCTTGAGAGCGGCTGCACACTCGGCAAGACCAGATTCACCCAGCCGTTTACGTTGTGCTTCAATACGCTTCTTCTCTTCTTCGGCAAAATCTTCGGCACACTTCTCTGATGGATTAGCCATCACTGTAACGTTCTTCTGGAGTAGATACTTCTCGACGAGACTAGCCCAGAAGCTCGCGTTTTCCTGGATATCAGCAATGATGCTTATGCGAAGTCTCACCTTCTTCAACGATTCGAGAATATCAATCTCAGACAACTTCTGCTTCAAGTAATCTTCATTGTCGACTCCGTAGATTTGGTATGAGATGAGCTGTTCATGCACAATGTCGTGACCTTTTGTTTCCACCTTAAGGGTATAAACCAGACTTCACTTTGCTTACTTTTGCCAGCAGGCTCAAAATAGTTTGCTCCAAAATGAATCCCATACGCTCCATGTCGAAAGCCTCAGCCTTAGAGTGTTCAGGGAGGGTTTTTTCGAACAACCTAAGGAAGCAATTAGAGAGCCTGAAGTTGTCTTACTTTGTCTTGATAGCTGCCGCTTTCTCAGTTGGAACACCCGATGCATAGAGACCGATTGTGGACACAATTTGCTCGTCAACGTGGAAGTAAATGGATGAAGCAAGAGCCGGAGTCAGCAAGACGAAATCCTTCTGAAGTGGTGCAACGGCAGTATTCTCCATGTAATCGAAAAGGATTTCCATTGCACTCAGTTCGATCTGGTTCTGAAGACAATTGCAATGCTTTCAGAGGAAGAAGAAGACTCACCTTTGCTGGAGGACCAAACCAAGTGATGTTCACATTTGTCCTTGTCACATCATCGGAAGGACAAGTAACCGTGCTCTCAAAAGATTCAGCAAGAGGAGAAATGTTGAATGTGAATGGACGAGGCTTGTCGCCGGGGGGCTTCGACGGAAGAGCCTCTGTTTCTAACTCCGCCACGATTTCGAGAAGCTTCTCGTGCTGCACTTCTCCACAAACTGTTATCATCATATTGTCCACATTGTAGAAACTAAGAAAGAAAGCTCTTGAACAAGATGGACTTCTTACTCTTTGTGATAATTGCGAACTTTTTCCACAGTGAGTGTCTCGCGCAATGGTTGCAAGCGACCACCTGTCTGCACGGCATAAGGGCATCCTGAGAAATTGCGATTGTTGGAAAACACGCCCACCTTTCGGATACAGAAGTTCTTGAGTGCGGAGCTGAAGCATTTCATCCATGTCTTTTTCGCGCGCTTGCATTTCTGAGTAGACAACACCAGCGTCTTCACCATCGCCGGTTATATGATGTACTTCGGTCATGTATTGAGAATCCTGAATCGTCACACAATAGCCTGATGCCTCACCGTGATCATCGGGTATAGTAAATGGTTGACGTAGACTGGAAGGACTTTGAAGAACCCGTTGCTTCCGACCTGAAACTTGTTGATCGGGATGTAAACAAAAACGTACTGTGCTAAGAGTGTAGCAAGTGTAGTCCTGGTGCGTGCTCGCATTTGTTCCATCGGCGAGACAGCGATTAGCGATGATGTCGAGCATACCCTTGTAGGGAAACTTGCGGCAGCCCATGAAGACTAGATGCTCGAGAGTGTGTGGGAGACCTTCGTGTGTATCCGTTTCCGTCACTTAAAAGCAGCGTTGTGGAAGGAATGAAGAAGCTTACCAAATGATATGTAGCCTTTGACCATCGGACCCGGGACGTCTCCAACTGCGACTAGAAGTCGCGAGCGGGTACTCCGATAGAGCGACACCTTGAGACCGCCACCCATGACATGTTCACTTCTAGACCACAACCGCCCGATCATCCTGAAATGAAACTTCGGCGAACTTTCTTTGAACTTGCAAGTAGTATCTTGATTCACAACAAATTCGAAATCGATTCTTCTTACATAGACAATTTTTTTACCAGACTTATCCAATTATTAAAAATTCGCATTGACAATAAATATAAGAATACTAACATCATCATTCAATACATTAAGCACCTGACATCAACACCCTTTCGAGAAGCAATCACAGCTATCTTAAAGGCGAATTGATTTGGCGAACGATGCTTTCCACTTGTTTGAAGCTGTTCGGATCTTTCCTTGACAGTCGCTGAATTCTTCTCAATTCATCGCCGTCTTTCTTATCGCGAGCGATTTCGGCAGCTCGCACATAATTGCTGCTAAATTGAGTACACGTAAACAAATTCTCACTCCAAACAAAGAAGGGCTTCAATTTGATCCTTATACACGGTAAGACGTTGCATGTAACGGGCTGCTTCCTGATTATGGCCATATCGAATACAAGCCTTGATGAATGGCTAAAGAATGATGTTTCACGCCAATAAACGTTCCTTACAATATATCCAAGAGGCGATTTCTTCTTCGAGAATTCGAACAGTTCCTCCCATCTGCCAGTTTTGCTCAGCCCTTCTATCATCCAGGTCCAGTATCTAAATTATCCGTTGTGAGAGTGACCCAAAAGTTCTCGTACTGCTTGTCATTGAGTTTGTAGGTGTTCCTGAGATCTTGCAGAACCGCTGGATCCCCAATGTTGTCAATGAAGGTGCTTCTCAACGACAAATCGCCGGATGCGATTTGAGAAGATTGGAGACGTACAGCATCATCAAGGAGCGACGACAATGCGGATTCTCCCAAGCTTTTCTATACTTCACAAACGTAAATCTTAGCAGAAACAACTCACAGCTGCAGTTGCTGCTTTAGCCAACTCCGCTCCTCGCATCGTGTCAAATGGGTCTGATGGGTCGGGTATTGCCGCTTCGTCAAGATGCCACAAGAGTTGTCGACGAAAATCATCTCTAGCCACAAGAAGCGCAATAACCTGCTCACTGGGAAGAAACGCAGTAAAGACCAACCTGTTTTCTCGATGTTTCTTGAACGAAATCTTGGTAGATGCACATTGCGCGCGGATTTTGATGAAGAATAGTCTCGTACTTGACCTTCGGCATATGCTTCTTCAGGTGCTCGATGACAATATGAAGAAGCTCGGGACGTTGCTTAGACGAGGCGAGAGAAAGCGCTTGCTCAACATCTCCGAGAAGGAGCAAAACCTGAGCACAGCCGGACTTCACAGAGTGCTGGACCATTTTGGCAGCATTACTCCCCTTCAGGCCCTCTCGCCCAACCGGTCATTGCTGGTTCACAAGAGCGCTTAAACATAGTCAACACTGTCCGTCCGGTCCTTTTCAAGCGATGACCTCACTGACGGGGGCAGTCGCCCTATGCAAACATCCCAAAAACACACCTTTACTTTCCTGAGTTCATTCTTTTCCCTCGCAATCAACGATCTTGCTAGCGCCATCACACGACACTTATGAGCTTCTTCTGCCACGTCTGAAACTTTAAGTATCTGTACAAAATGTTTTCAACCTGCGAACGAAATCTGAGGATACTCTGCGAGTTTGCGTGATATCTTCTCCGTGAGATCCTTCACATCAATTTCTCTCTCTTTGAGAGTTTTCTCAGCGTCTTTGAGCAGTGAGAGTATCCAGGATAGAACCACTCGCTGGGAACCCTCTCGAGATGACGTGGACATTGCTCGCGAAGCAGCCATGGCAAGCGGCCACCAACGGAGATCGACAAGGCGGTCGACGAGTGAAGCCATCGATAATGCTTCCAATCTGCGAAGTTCAAGTACTATTTCATAACTTAGCATACTGAGCGTATGTTATGGGCATTCCAAAGTCTGGCTGACGTAGTTGATTTAAAAGCCTGAGTTCTTTTGCGACTTTTGATAAACCAATCGAATCAACATTGCTTGAGAGGACTTGTCCAAATCGCGCAGCCTGAATGTTAATTTCGTTAAAACCTATTTCGAACCTTTAACAGACTTCGCTGAACATCAGCATTTTCAGCAAATGCAGCAGCCCTGATACACTCAGAAGCTGCATGAACCGGATCTCCAATGGGCGACACGCACTCGAAGGCTCGAGTCGCTCTGTTAAACAAAACAAAATTTAAGAAAGTGGGAGAAACAAACCTTCCAGCTGCGACATTCTGCGCGGCTTCGTGAAGAAACGTTCCACCTGATGTGGAAGCAACGCCCAAGACAGACATTTCAGCGTCAGCAATCGCTCGAATTTCGAAAACAGAACGAGGATGGAAAAGCCTGACGCTGTCTACGCCCACATCAAGAAGGAAAGGAGTCGGTCGTTCAAGTCTAAAATCTAGAAATTTCCATGACAGTGCCATTCTCACACGTGCACGGAGTTGGAAGAACAAGTCGAGATAAAATCCACGCGTTTGTCTGATCGTTGAAGGAAAAGAGAGAAGGCAGAAGCCCATCCCAGTCGCGAAAGTGGTAAGTCCGGCGCCACACGTACAGAACTCTCGTGGGAAGTGAGATCAGAAGAAAAGACAAGAATCTGAGACCAGCAGCATTACACAACAAATTGACAAACCATGTTCGAGGAGTGATAGACCGCAATTCTCGACGAGTCCCAGTTAGTCGCAATTTCGACAAACTTCCCATCGGGAGCCGAGTTTCCAACTTCAGCCTAAACAACGAGCGACTTTCATGCACTACTCTGACTTACGATATGACGCATGCGTTCTTCTTGATTTCCGCGATAAAATTCGCGATTCACAACCATAATGACAGAAGTAATTTGACGTGGGGAGTGCGGAGAGACTACAATCCACGCGGTTGGTGGATCCGCCACGGCTACAAGAACAACCTCACTCACCAAAACAAAACACTCACGACTGTTAATTGTCCACGGAATTGCTTCTTTCACATTGTTTGCAATGAAAAATCGGTTCTTGTCATCGAGGATGGCTAGTCCCGAATGTCGAGAGCCGTGAAAAACCAAAGATCTTCGAAGCTCATGAACATCCTAAAAGAAACTAAATTGTCGCAAGAAGTTTACTTTGTCCATTTGAAAGACGTTCTCTGTGGTCGCATTTGGTGCAATAATGACAGCCCTTGCTCTTCGGTCAAGCACCACAAGGCGCATATCAATTGACCAAGCGATTGAAAATACATCCGGCAATTCTACTCGGGAGAGCTCTACTCCAGAGACAGTGCGAAAAGTTAGCCTCCAAGATGATGAACTTGAAAGTTGGGCAGTAGCTTTGAAACGTTGATAAGGATGCAGAATAACTCACCAACAGGACCCGAGAAGGGACAAGCGGAGAAAAATATCGTATTTTGTACATCGAGTGGAGTAGTTTCGTCATACAGCGAGTGAAACCTGAGAAGTGATCATCAAATTTTTGCGAGCAAAAAAATCTTGCTTCAGTCTGGCATTGGATCCCAGGTCGATCCAACCAGCTGTGTGCCTTGTGGGAGCCGGCACCATTCTTGCACTAAAACTCTACTGACGATTTCTAGAATAAATCAATACACATGATATGCGAATGATAATCGAACACTTGGTCTAAACACCACCATTTATCACAATGTTTATTAAACACGCGCAAGCACAGAGATCGGGCATAACGCAACATAAACCACACTTATGAGGAGAGGAAAGCGACAATTCTGAGCGAACCAACGAGCAATCACCAATCTTCTTCATTGCCATAGTCATCGTTGTTGCCTGTGCGAATGCTTTTCTTCACTTGCGCTTCAGGCTTCTTCGCTTCAATGGTAATGACTCCAGAGCGAGCAAGACGACCTTCGAGAGTCTCGGTCTTGAATTCATCTATTCCGCCAAGATCGTCGAAACCGCGAATGTAGTCCACAGTATTCGCGTCCACGATGATTGCCAGAGTTGGGATGACTCGAATGTTGAGTCGCGACGTAAGGAATGGCGCCTGAAAGAGTCGAATTCTCAACGCGGTCAACAACACGAACCTTCTCGGCGTTGATCTTAATAAAGCGTGTTCCGACGTATCGGGGAGCCAATTTCTCCAAATGCTTGTCCACGATTTTGCAGCGAAATGCCGAATCCGTGTAGAAATGTGCAACGACCTTCTTGGACTTCTTCGTCGTAGCGAAAAATTCCTTCTCATCAGGCACCTCTTCGTAGCGTCCATGTCCAGAGGCGAGTTGCTCTTGACGCTCTGCTTGCGCCTTCTTGATCTGCTCCATTCTTCGTCGGCGAATTGCTTCGAGATCATCCTCGTCGAGGTTTTCCATTCGTTTCATCTCGCTGTCCAATTGCTCTTCCACGACCTTAGCTGCTTGCAACAGCTGCGCGCCCAGCGCTTCTTGCAACGATGATCCCGCCATATCAAACTGAAACTTAAAAGTGGGTTAAGACAGATAAAGACCAGAGAACAGAAAGAAAAAGGAAAGACCGTTTGCAGCAATTGCTTGCATTTTTGAAACAGATTTGCACATTTTGACCTACTTTTAGCCCTAAAATTTGCGCGCGCCCTTTTGTTGCTTGATAAAACGTACTCGAATAATATCGTGGAAAGTTTGGTTCTTGTGAGAGTTGCAGTTGTCGTGTTCGGTTGTGCCTTTGTTTAGTTTCGATTACTTGTTTCTTGTTGCACATTTTGCGGGTTCTTCTTCACTGAGGACGCATTTTTGAGCACTAGTATTCTTACCATACTTCCTGTATTTCGATAGTCGCACTCATATATCGCAACTTTCAATTGCTTTGCAGAGGAACGACAGCCATGTACTGCAGCCGTCTCGCCGTGCCTTTGACCCGCTCCATCATGGTCTGCGATATTTCACGCTAAGCGATTTCCTTAGGCTCAGCGTGTGTCGCTGGTGGCTCGTGCCGAAAGTGTGCTGGCCGCGCGTGCCTTGCACACGTCTGTGGCTCGTCGTGATATCGACTCTGCTGCCAAGTACATCGGTGCCGGAGCGGCCACCGTCGGAGTCGCTGGTTCTGGTGCTGGTATCGGCAACGTCTTCGGAGCCCTTGTGCGTTTATCTTTATTCATCAACCGTTGAAATGAGGCTGCTACAGGTGATCGGCTACGCTCGCAACCCGAGTCTGAAGCAGCAACTCTTCTCGTACGCCATCCTTGGTTTCGCTCTCTCGGAGGCTATGGGACTCTTCTGTCTCACGATGGGCTTCATGATCCTCTTCGCTCTCTGAAGTCGTCGGCTAGTGTCTGTTGCGCATATTCTGATAGTAGTTCCAGGGAAAGTTTATTTCTCGCAAAGATAAATGAATTTTCTTCCACGATTGTTGTCTAGACCAGTCCAGGGTGCATGAGAATACCGCCGGAGACAATAAGACAAGGGCGCCTTGTATAAAAGTGGTTCACATAGCAACGGCGACTGCCTCGGAGGGAAGTACCCTTGACTGCGCACATATGGTTCCCTTATCCCTCACTCTCGTCTCCATCCTTCACTTTGTAAACGTCGCTCTATGCATGTGAGTAACTTGTTTGAAGAAGTGTTCGTTTTCGTTCAGAGTACAATCAGAGGATGACATTTTTCGTCTGCTAAAGAAACGCGGTCTTCTTGTTTACATCGAAGATAATACACACATGGCTGATAATATTACATTTGAATCAGATGAGAGTACCTATAGCTTTGAGAGGATTTCGAGCACTCAGTTTTGTCATCGGAGTATCCAAGGCGTTGTACGTTTTGGAATATCTGTCGTCGTAGCAGAACATCTAGAATGAGGCGTTGGCCACTGAAGCGAGAACTAAAGAATTGTGGTGGGATTGTCGACGGCTCGAAGACGAATGCTGTCAGTTCGGCTGCTGTCCATCTCATCGTCTCGCCTACCGACTGGCAGCAATGTGAAGAGTTGTTTATGCTTCGAATTCTGTAGAATTTGCTTGGCCACCGTGATTTTCGTTCTTCTCAAGTTCGCCATTAAGCTCGTCGGTCGACGGGTTCAGTTGACCCTTCGAGACCGCAAGCAAACCGACAGCGAGTCTCGTCTTCGATATACGGGTAAGAGAATGTAAGATGATGGCAATCTTCAGCGCTACGTCATGTTCGCATGCAACAAGACTATTTCGACCAGATCACTTCTCAGAACTTCACACCCAACTCTGCGCGTACTGGTCTGCCCTAATGATTCTGATTGAGAGTGCAGGCACAGCATCGACGCCGCTGTCAGCGCGTTCCCTCGATGTGAGGAGTGAGAGGTATCGAGTGGATGAATGGTCCGCCGACCGGACACGGCCAACGAGTGTCATCCTCCAGCCGGAGTCCATCGATGATGACTCCATCGTCTACATGCGTATGACAGACTTCGGCCCCACTGAAGAACAGCCATTCTTCGCATAAACTCTTTTCATTTGAATATCGACGATCTCGAGACAAACAAATGGAGGATGCAAAGACGACGAACTCAGTGAAGATGGCTCATAGCTCAGTCGTGGTCTGCATCGTCCGGCTGCTTGGAAGCGAAGGTTAGTCTTCAATCCACTTTCAGTCTTCATGCGGGCCTCTTCTGAAGATGCCGAAGAAGAAGAAGTGCAACGGCTTCATGTTCTTCGCGGACTCACAGCGGCTCGTGTACGAGGCGGAGAACGGCGGCCCGCTCACTGCGCGTCGTCTCGTCGAGAGGGCCGCCGTGGATTGGGCGCGTCTCGGTCCCGAAGCACATGCAGTCTGGAAGGCCGAGAGTCGCGGTCGGCCGCTTAGTGCTCAGGTACCTGAAGCTCGTGCTGAAGGAGCAAGAGGGCAGCTTCTCGCATCGACGGCGGCCGGTGAAGGGGGCGGCGATGCGACGGAGACGCGTCGTGGTGGGCCCTCGAGGGCGGCCATCGCTCTGAAGGCGCTGCAGTTGCCGTCGGCGCATCGAGGCCTCGCCCGCAGGACGCTCTATGATCGCTTCCAGTGGAAGGAGAACGGCTCTGTGGTAGAGCGAGGAGGACATGGGAGAGAAGGGTTTAGCTCGACGTGGTCACCTCGAAGAGCTTCGCGTTCCTCGCAGTGCGCGCCTATGGACATATAGATGGCCTCGCTGTGCCGGGAGAAGTGGCTGTGGTTGTGGTGCGTGGCACGTCGATCATCGAGCGTCTGCGAGTGCTCGTCCGTCGCCCGCATCTCCCACACGATGACCCCTTTCACACGAACGCTCGGAACTACGGTAGCTTGAGAGCAAGGGGTAACCTTTGGCAGACGAGGCGCTCTATATGGGCGACGGCAAGACGACGCGCGTGGACTTGGTGGAGCTGTGCTCGAGTGTGTCGCAACTCCTGGACCAAGCCTTTTGGGGACTTGCCCTCGTACCCGCCGCCCTCCTCGACGCGACTAGTGGTGCTCTCCGCTATGTGAAGAACAAGAGGGATGCGAGGGCTAAGAGTCAGTCCTCAACATGAGACAAGGAAGCCGTGCAGGGGACACGCAGTCGATCCGCCTCGATCGCCTTGTCTGTCTCGAGGACCTTCTGGATGTCTTCGAAAGTGTCCAGGACTGCGCGGTAAGTCTCTCCAGAAGAGAAGCAGATGAGAAGGAGGAAGTGCAGGTGGAGAATCTGCCCAAGTGGGAGGACTACGAGGGCAAGCACTTGCACGAGGCATGCAACTTGCACCGCGGCGCCAATGCTGCCCTCTGTCCTTGCACGACGGCAGCTGATGCGGCGTCCTTCTTCATCGAGTCCGTGCAACGCATCCTCCTCGAGCCGCGCTTTGATGAGGAGGCTCCACAGCCATCGGTCTCCATCCCCTCTCCTCTACATCCTCAGCCCATGCAGCTCATCAACCTGGAGGTGCCGTCTTCGCCCCCGACGGCCGTCAACCCCTTCGAACGCCCCGACCCGCTGAATCTGCTGCAAGTGCAAGAGCGTTAGTCTTCTCTGCCCATTCCTCAAGCTGTTCAGCTGATCCGATGGCGCGTGTGTCAGCTTGGCTCAACGGCATCAAGTTGAACGAGATGGAGGCACTGACGGACGACTTGCCGGCCACCTCGTGGATGCCCTCTCTGCTTTGGAAGAAGCCGCGTCCTACCTTCCGCGTCCCCTTCCACTAGAACCCTCCCTCGCCCTCTTCCCAATAACCCACCCATCTGCCACAGCATAAATATCTCGGTTTTATACAAGCGTCGCCATTGTTAACATTCACAATCCGAGACTCAAAAAATCGCCAAAAAACAGTAGATCAAAAAAGTTTGCGCAAACTCGCCAAAACTTGGCACGGTCGAGGTGCGCCAAACTCGTGTCGTCTTGTTGCAACATCTTCGCTTGCAAGTCTTGGTTCTTGTTTGATTCATGTTTGGTCCGTGTTCTTGTTGATTTGTGCTATTTACATGGCTTCATAAATAGTACTTGTTCAGAAAAGGAAGATGACACGACCTCCGGACAAGAGTACTCAAAAGCAATATCACAGAGCGGACGTTCTTCACGGGCGATGCGATACTGTGCCTTCACTCGTTGAGGCTGTGCAGTTTCATGGAGTTCGCATCACCAAGAATGACGCGCTCGTCAAAGAGGTATTCACCATCTTCAATACTTATTATTTTTTTAGGTCGCTGAACTTTACAAAGCAAGGAACTTGGATGAGCTAATTCATAACTCCAACCTTGCTGCGAAACATCTTCAGGTTTTTCGCTTTATTGCTCAACTTGCATTGTTTAGGAAGTTGGATTGATGGAAAAGGCGACTGCACTTATCGACACAGCACCCACGAATACCGGTTATGTGGTGAACTTCGTTGTGAAAGTCAGCTGCCTCTCTAAATTAGCCATTACATCTTAGGAGCCGAAGCCGTTCACTCTGGGCACACGATTAGGCATTAGCACCCAAGGAGATGCGGATGCTGTTCTCAACGCTGCTCGTCAAAGCTTTGGTGGTCGTGGCGAAAGCGTGAATGCCGCCTACACGTACACCTACAAGGTTTCGTTAGCCTTTTCTGTTCAGTTGTCTAGGGCGACCACAGTTTTAATATCAGTGCTTCGAAGCCGCAACTTGGATGGCAAAAATATGCCGGTGTTGCCGCATCCATCTACCGATCAACCTCGGCCCTTCCATGGAATCAATCGACACTTGACGAGACGGGAGTCACGGCTCAGTACAGCGCGCAACTTCTCGCGCGTCGTCTTCTTCACACTGTTCGCGCCAATGCTGTTCGTTTTTCTTTTACTATAGGACTTTTTTAGATATGGAGGAATTTACGGGCGTCAGATGAGTCGGCATTCACTGTTCGTGAGCATGCAGGCCATACGGTCAAGTTCTCGTTGGAGAATAGTCTCGCATTTGACACGCGAGATCGACCGATTCTTGCCAGCAAGGGAATACTCGCTAAGGTGAGGGCCTCTTGAAATTATGTGTTTTGTTTCGAATTTAGTGGGCTCAGGAATATGCCGGTCCCTTTGGAGATTCGTCATTTTTGCGACAGCAGATCGATCTTCAGGTTTCCGTCGTATTATTTCAAGATTACGAATTTAGGCTTCAACTCCGTTATTCGCCGGTCTTGTTCTTGGTGGTTCTGTCCAAGCAAAAACCGTGCATGCGATGAGCGATCGAGAGGTCTGATTTACTGTAAACTCCATCTTTCTTTTCATCATTTCAGCTGCATGTCCTCGATCGCGTGTATTTGGGTGGCGCCCAAGATCTGCGCGGTTTCGCCCTAAACACGCTGGGTGTTCGAGCAGATAACTCTTGTATCGGCGGAGGAATGGCACTAGCCGGCGCCGTGCATCTCTACAGACCGCTCTTCCCTCCGCAGATGCTCTTCGCGCACGCTTTTGTCGCCTCTGGATCCGTCGCCTCTGTTCGGTCTCGAAGCAGATTTCAGGACATCCTCGACTCGCAACGCCTTTCTGTTGGCCTCGGCTTGATTTTTGTCTTCCGAGATATCATTCGTCTTGAGGTGAGAGCGTTCTCGTTCGTTCAGCAATTCTTCAGGTGAACTACACTCAGCCAGTTAAATTTGCCCCTGGCGACACGATGATTCGCGGTCTTCAGTTCGGCGCGGGCATTAATTTCATCTGAGAGAAAGCGAATACTGAGACTTTCCTTGTTGGTCGAGTTTCTGCCGAACTTGTGATCGTGCTTAGGGTTTAGTAATCTCAGCATAGTGAAAACATGTATACGCTCGTAGGTAGTTTTTGATTGTTTTGCTGCGTGTGCGTACTAGGTTGAAATTCTACGAGTGCCTGTATCAACTCGTTTATTGCTCCATTTCTTAACATTCGTTTGTACAGAGAGTGGTAAGAGAGAAGGTGACTGAGACATTCTCAGTCTGTGGAGAGACATTTGGGAATAAACATTCTCCTCTCGCACTGATCTGTTGACTGAGCTCTCTTTTGAGTCGCCTCGAGTGCTGACTCGCCGTCTCTCACTCGGCTCCGAATACCTTTCCAACCTCCAACCGAACCGACGCC
Source organism: Poikilolaimus oxycercus (assembly GCA_034700245.1). NCBI lineage: Eukaryota > Metazoa > Nematoda > Chromadorea > Rhabditida > Rhabditidae > Poikilolaimus > Poikilolaimus oxycercus. The sequence continues at coordinate 31,964 of JAQIXL010000184.1, forward strand.
CATTGCTCAGGATGTCAAAGAGCAAGTCGCTGCTCACTTTCGTCACGGGAAATGCTAACAAACTCGCGGAAGTGAGGCAGATTCTCTCTTCGGAAGTCGAGGTGAGGCTTCCTGGCTATGCCTGCACGGGCTTCCTTGTGTCCATCCCGGATTTGATGGCGCCAATTGCAACTCGACGCTATCCACAGAGTCTTCTCGACTCTCTTGGATTCGATGCTGACGAGATTTTGGGCAGAGAACCGAAGAAGGATTCGCATCCAGATGAGAAGCATGTGTCCATGAAAGAAGAGAGCGAGGAATACAAGGACGGTATGCTCAGCGAGAGCTTGAAGGACGAATGGATTCCTGAGTGGCTGAAGGAGGATGTCCGTCCAGAAGGTGGTGGAAAGATGAAGACAACCGACAAAGTCGAGAAGTTCAAAGCGTATCATTACGTACCTCCCAGTAAAGCGGAGCACAAGACGTCTCATCGTTCGACGCAAGACTTCTCCTTCCAGAGAGTTCCTTTTCGGAACGTTGGAAACCGTTTCGTTTAGATGATGTGGTGCATTTTTCTGTGAATCTTGTGAATTTGTCTTATGTTATGTCTGTGAATGTTGTTTTCTCTCTCGATCATATCACTGAGTGATCAAAGAGCATTGAGTTATAAAGATGAAATGATTTCAGGTAACGAGCTGCAAGTTGGATCTTCCCGAATATCAAGGAGAGATCGACGAGATTGCAATTCAGAAATGCAAGGAGGCAGCCACACTGGTTCCTCTCTCAACTTCTCACTCTTGCCATTTGAAGGTCGCAGGACCCGTGATCGTCGAGGACACTTGTCTCTGCTTCGATGCCTTGGGTGGCATGCCCGGTCCCTACATCAAGTGAGACTTTCTTGTTCTTTAGATTCCTTTTGCCTAGATGGTTCTTGGAGAAGATGAGCGTGGATAACCTGCCGAAGTTGCTTGCTGCCTTTGACAATAAGAAAGCGACCGCCGTCTGCACATTCGCCTTTACTGAGGGCCGAGACAAGCCTGTCATTATATTTGAAGGTATGCCTACTTCTTTTCATTAATTTGTGTAGGAAAGACAGAAGGACACATCGTGGAAACACCTCGAGGTCCGCGGAATTTCGGATGGGATCCCATCTTCGAGCCCACAGAGCAGCCAGATCCTTCGGAGCCGAAGACGTATGCGGAGATGGAGAAGAATGAGAAGAACGCTTTGAGTCATAGAAGCAAGGCTCTGGCTGCTCTTAAGAAACACTTTGCTCAGTCTGAATAAGATTCTCACATTCCTAGGGTCTCCACCGGTCTCGAAATGTGCCTCATTCCTTGTTCTTGATAAAAAGCTTTAATGAATTGTCCACTTGAAACATGGAAGCGTCGATTGTCGTTCTCTATTGAATTTGAGCTTCGACGAAGGCTACATTTCAGTTGACAAATTGACAAGAGTTTATGCTGAGGAGATTTCGAGGAATACTCAGCAATAGTCTGATTCCTTTGCTGCAAGGCAAACGAATGCCGCGAGAGAAGCCCGTCGTCTTTGTGATTGGATGCACTGGCACCGGGAAAAGGTTCAAGTCTTCTTTCGTCTTATTCTATCGTCTTCAGTGATCTGGGAATCGCTTTTGCAAAAGAGTTCAATGGAGAAGTTATTAGTGCGGATTCCATGCAACTCTATGAAGGCGAGTCTTTTCTTTTTTTAAGCTGAGCGAGTATAGGCCTGGATATTGCTACGAACAAAGTAACGGACGAGGAGAGACAGGGTGTGCCACACCATCTCATGTCCTTCTTGCATCCATCCGTTTCCAACTTCAATATTCACGACTTCAAAGAAAGGTCTCTAGGCATTATTCAGAGGTTGCATGAAGAGTGAGTTTCTTATTCTTCCTCTCTTTTACTAATGTATTTGAGAGGAAAACTGCCGGTGATCGTTGGAGGCACGACCTATTATGTGGAATCTCTTCTCTTCAAGGGAAACCTCATTGAAGGCAGTTTGGACCAAGAGTTGAATGCGGAGCTTGAAGCGACGAGTGTCGACACGTTATACGCTCGTCTCAAGAGCATCGACCCAGCTTCAGCTGCCCTCATTCATCCAAATAACAAGAAGAGAGTGAGAAGAGCTCTCGAGGTGAATCTTTCCCTTCCACTCTTTTAATCATGTTCATGCCAGATTGCTCTGGCAACCGGAAAGCCGAAGAGTGAGCATGTGAAAGAGCAACGGGAAAGGAGTGGCCACGACATGCCCGGTCATCTCAGGTTCTTTCCCTTTCCTTTCATTTTCACGAGGGAATGTTCAGGTTCGAGAACTCTCTCGTTGTCTACTTGGACGCGCCCATCGATGTTTTGGACCGTCGACTCGACTCTCGAGTGGCGAAAATGGTCTCTCGAGGACTTTGTGAGGAGATTGAGGAATTCCACAGACAAGTACATCTTCCTGTCCATTACCACGTCAGAACTTTGTAGTTCTCAGATATTATGCAGCAAACCGAATTCGGAGTCATGCAATGCATTGGACTCAAGGAGTTCGTGCCCTATTTAGCACTCAACGAAGAAGAAAGAAATGGCCCTCTTGGGACCAAGCTCTTCGAGCAAGGCTGTGAAGATGTCAAGGTTGGTCTCAGTTGAAGGCAATTAATGTCCTTATTGTTTAGGAGCACACTCGACAGTACTCGCGGAACCAGCGCAAGTGGGTGAGGAACCATCTGACGAAACGGCGAGCCAACACTCGGGTGAGTCCTTCTCTCTCTCCCTCCCTCTTCACGGATCACCCTATTTGTTCAGACGCAAGTGGTTCTCCGCCACTTCGACACCTCCAACTTCGATGCAGTCGTCGCCGAGTCGTTGCCTTGGCTTCGATTATGGCTGCAAGGATACACGGTGGAGAGCGAAGAAGTGACTGAGTCGCCGACGAGGACGACCGATGCTCTGAACAGATTGTTCGTGTGCGAGACTTGCGGCATGACGGTGCGTGTCCTGTTGACTTGTTGACTCTCGTCCTAGATCCAAGGCGCAGTGGGCTGGGAGGCGCACGAGCGAGGGAAAAGGCACCGAAAGCGGAAGGCGGCAGTGCGTCGTCGCGAACAGGACGCCGCTTCCTGACTTCTTCTCTTGTTCATGTCTCTCCCTCTCGATAAATACACGGCTCGCTAAGCGGACTGGAAGAGGAAAGAGGCAACCGGCCCCGCCCGCCCCCCACACAGTGACCCATGGTGACCGAGCGTCGAGAGGCGATGCTCTCCGACGTCGAGAGGGGCGTCCGTGTTCGTCTGTCCTCGCATCTCGCTGTCGCCGCTTCTAATGGCGAACGTCTTCTGCGTGAGGATGAGCTTCGTCTCGAAGGTAGAGGACGAGACACGGCCCGATTCCAGAGGTAGTCCTTCTCTTAGGTTACTGTAGATGGGCATTTGGGATCATGCACGCCTTCTACTAGAGGAATATGTGTTCGGGTGTCTCGTGACGCGACTGGCTGTTGACCGAGGCGGCGCCCTCGTCGTCGGACCCTCTTCGCGTATTTCTTCTCCACTTCGAACACGAAGGAGGAAAGAGAGCGAAGCGACAAAAACTGTGTCCTCCTCCTCTCTCAGAGCTTTTTGTCTCTCCGTGGAGGAGGAGGTCGGGGATCGCTTTGAACTGTGTGAAGAGGTTGAAGGGGGCAGGCGAGGGAGAGGCGCCTCTCAGCCGAGCTGTCTTCTCCTCGGCCGCGTCCGGGCTGTCGACACTCGGCGGGCGAGGTGCGCGATTGCAACAGAGCCGCGAGAAATCAAACAGACTTCGTTCACTCGCCCCTCGAGTCGCTCTCTGAGGAGGCGCCATGCTCAGGTCCGAGCAGAGACGCGTCCCTCCGAGTGGAGGAAGACGAGGCTCCGAGGATTCCGACACCGCCACCATTCTCTTCCAACACGACGATCGTCTTCTCGATCAGCACGGCTTCTACGAACATGACGTGAGTCTTTTCTTCTCCTTCACTTTCTCTTTCTTCTACTTCCGTCTGCGAAGAAGGTCCTGCCCCCTTCCCCCGTTCCCCAGAGAGACGGTCGAGGACTCTCTTGCCCGTCCAAGTTCCGAGGCGGTCTCTTTGTCCTTTCTCTCGCCCTCTCATTGTCGCTTATGAGTGAAGGAGCCGGCGAAGCTTCCTTGGCCGAGGCGTTTCTTGGTCGAGAGATTGCCCGCAGAGCTGGCCGCCGCCGCCCACTCGCCGCTCTTCCCTCGGACTACGAGTCCTCCTCGGTTTCAGCGCTTTTTCAACTCGTCCCGCTTCTTCTTCTTTCACGGCTCATTCCCATATCCTGTCTCTTGACGCCACTCGGGGAAGGGGGCCTTTCTCGGAGGGCGGAGGGGTGATGGCAGAAGAGAGAATGGCCGCGGGAGGATCGATGCGTGCCGCCTCCACCTCAGGCGGATTCCGGTCTCTTCCTTCCCGCGTCGAGGCTCTCGCTGCTCCTCCGCCACCTTGCTCATTGTCTCCCCTTGCGTGGTCTTGAATGCCCGTTGTGTGAGGCGTGCAAGCGGGGAGCGGGGAGCGATGGCCGTCGAGTGACCCCCGCCGAGGCTGCCAATCGATGTGGCGCCTGGCCCCTGGTTGCCCTGTCGTCCATCTCCGCCCTTCTTCGCGCTCTCCGAGGCGCGCTCTCCCCGTCTTTTTTGTCTCACAAATCGAATTGTCCAAGTGAGACTCGATGGAGGGCCAAGGGGGGAGATGTGGAAGAGGGCGAGAGTACAAGGCGCGACGGGTCTTTAGCCGAGAGAGCGTCAACGCCTGTTTGCTCAAGGGCTGCGGGATCTGAGAGTTGCGGCCTTCTTCTCTCTCGCCAAGGAGAAGAAGCCCCTCGCCTCCTGCCCTCCTCGTCCCTTTCCTTCTTCTCACTTTAGTCTGCTCCAAATGAGAGAAGAACGTTTGTAGCGAGAGGTGTCCGGGATGGCGGTGGACTACTCGGCGACAGACTTCCATCAGTCCTTCGCCGCCATCGATGCCGCCTCCAGATCCGGCACTGGTACGTCTTCCCCTCCCCTTCCATCAACATCAATCTCCATTGATATGAGGGTGTTATCTTCTCTTTGAAGGCGAGGGTGTGCGAGTGCGTCGACAAGGAGACACGACTGTGATGACCGAGCATCGCGATCCTTACTCTTTCTATTGGCAACTCGACCAGGTCTGTCTTCCTTTCCCCCCTTCGCACGGGGAATTCAGGCGCGTCGTCGAGCAGAGTCGCCTCCTCGAAGACCGCCACCAACAGACTACGTCATCGACGAGGAAGAGGTCTGTCTTTTTCCCCTCCCTCATGCTCTTTCTATCTGAAGGTCGTGGACACGGTGCTGAGTCCTCAGTCGCATGACTCAGGCGTGGTCTTCGAGAGTCAGTACTCGAAGCCGCAGAAGGTGGACGAACCTTTGATGAGACAAGTGACGCCTCCTCCTCCTCCTCTGCCGAAGGAGTTGCCCGCGGGATGGGAGAAGCATCAGGGTGAGTCGTCCATTCCTTCTTTCTCTCTTCAAGTGCTTGTCTTCTTCTTCTTGTTGTGTTGTTCTTGCCGGGGGCGCACTTCCTTCCTGTTCCGGGGCTCTCGAAGCGAAGAAAGCGCCGGTCCAGTTCTACCGTACTCCTTGCAGATCCTTCCGGATTCTCCTACTACTGGCACGTCGACTCGGGAACTATTCAGAGGGAACCACCGGTGAGCATCTTCGCCTTCTCTGCTTGATTGTGGCTCCTCTTCTGCTCCCTTCTTCTACTGCTTCTTCTCCTCCTCTTCACCTTTTGCTTTTGCTAGTTCTTCCCTCTTGCCTCTGCTGCTGCAGACACTGACTCCTCCCTCCCTCGTCCTGAGTTCTCCGAGGGGATGAGTAGAGAGAAGAGAAGAGAAGGGACTAGGGAAAGTCTTCTTCTTCAGTCGCCCCTCCCCGTTCTTTGGAATTGTCGATGAAAAGAAAGAAGAAGAAGTGAATCTTTGGATGACGGCCGAGAAGGAAACTGGAGAATCCTTTGGGGGAGGGGAGGGGGAAGGCTAACCTCGTCGTCGTCGCCTAATGGAGGACTCTTTTCCCCGTTGGACTCTCTGGTCGTCCTCGTCTCCTCCCTTCCGAACCGGTCTAAATGAGAATCCCCCGGCGGTGCTTCTCCTTCTCGGCCGGCGCCGCCGCCGCTCGCTGCTTTGCGCGATTGCGAAAGCCAACTGGAACGGGGAGCCGCGGGAAACGAGCGCTTCCCCCTTCCCCCCTCGTGGACAGCTTGCAATGCTTCCTTCTCGATAGAGTAGAGTAGAGGTAGAAGTAGAAGAAGAAGGAGAAAAGGGGAGAGGAGAGGAGAGGAGAGTTGCAGCGTGCGGTGCCTCCTCCCCGAGCTCCTTCTCCTCCTCCTGCACCCACACCGGTGCCGCGAGTCCTGCAGAGCAAGTACACGCAAGCCGATGCTCCCACTCCGCCGCCACAAGTCGTCCAACTTCCACCAGTGCAACCGGTCATCGAGGAGCACGCCTTCAAGCAGACGACCACGAAGAGGCGTGTGGAACAAGAGGAAGAGAGCGAGGGAGAAGACAACGCCGTCACCGACTACAACAAGGTTCGACGGGGAGATCGATGTTTGTGGAGGAAGGGAAATGGACAAGGGGATTAGAGGCCGGCGGGTGACTTCTCGTCCAAGCATGGGCGCCACCTCGCTCGCCGGCCTTCTTCTCTACATTCGACCCGCTCTCATGGTATTCCGGGGCATTCTGCCTTCTTTCTTCTCACTAAGAGAACTCCTTCAGCCCATTCGCTTTGCCGTTCGTTCTCTGGGATGGACGGAGATTGCGGAAGAAGACCTCACGGCGGAACGCAGCTCTCGAGCCGTGAACCGCGCCATCGTGGACTTGTCGACGGGCAGAAACGATTATATGGACAACGTCTCCAAGTGGGGAGATGTAAGTTGTCTCAGAGAAGAAAAGAGAAGAAGCAGGGACGAGAGTTGATCCTGGAGTTGGACGACCAACACTTGACCCTCATCGACCCCGACACGATGAACATCGTCCACCAAGAACGCGTGCAGCAGATCCGAGTCTGGGGAGTCGGAAGAGACAACGGACGGTGAGAGTCTTTCCTTGTCTTCTCTTCTTCTTCTGACTCTCACTAATCTTGCTTTCCTCCTCTCGCACTCTTCAGAGACAGGTCAGTTGCCTGCACATCGCTGGAGTCTCGTCCTTACTTGTGTGTGCCGTGCTCCTTCTTCTTCTCTCTTCTGTCTAGAGGACACTCTTTCAGGGACTTCGCCTATGTGGCCCGAGACAGGAACTCGCGGCGCTTCATGTGTCACGTCTTCCGTTGTGACACTCCGGCGAAGACGATCGCGAATACTCTCCGAGACATCTGCAAGCGTCTCATGCTGCACAGGTGAGAGAGAGGAGAGGGGGAGAGAGGCCCAGCGAGTCCTTGAGGCGTCCGAGCAGTCTCAACGCCCTCGAGATGGCGCCGAGTGAACGCCGAGTGACTCGAGAGAGCAGTGTCCCCACTCCGATGGAAGAGCCCAAAAAAGTGATTCGATGTCATTTCCTCGGAGTCACACAAGTACCACGCGCCACGGGCATCGACATCCTCAACGAAGCCGTGGACCGCCTCGTCTCGCAGGTTCCTCCTCCCTCCCCTTTCCCCATCGAAGAGCTGCAGGTCCGTCCTGAACGTTGGATTCTCGCGGATGTCTCCATTGCTCCGTCGACGATCTCGATCTCGGAAGTGAATGGAGGGCAGATTGCCTCTTGTCGAGTCCGCTACCTCTCCTTCCTCGGAATCGGCCGCGACGTGAAGCATTGCGCCTTCATCATGCACACCTCCTCCGAGAACTTCATGTGCTATGTCTTCCATGTGGAGCCCTCAGCCGGTGCTATGGCCAAGACCATCGAGGCCGCATGCAAACTCCGTTATCAAAAGGTGCCTCTTCCCTCCTTCCCCAAGAAATGAGAATGCAGGTGTTGGATGCGCAGGCTCACGCGATAGCCCACGGCCGACCAACGCAGCCGCCTCCCCACCTCGTCTCGTCTGCCTCGCACAACAACGTGGCTCACGGAAAGGTTTTTCTCCTTTTCTTTCGCTTCTCGTCGACGACACCTCTCGAGGCACGCCGACCACTCACTTTCCTCCCTCCACACTAACACTCTGTCCATCCCCTCGAAGAGGAGGATCCCCACACGAATCTCTCTATCTCAGAGATTACGGTAACAGTTTCAGGGCTGGAGTGAGTCGTTGAGGGACGCGTTGGGCACGGTCGCCTCTCGGATCGTCCCTTCCGCCTCGTTCCACTAGTGAGCCGTGTTCTTCCTTCACTTGTTGCTCTGTGAGAAATCTCTCCGGTCATCCCCTTTTCTCTCGCTTCCTCTTCCTCCCTTCTTCTTCTTGTTCTTGAAGACCGCTCACCCACTGCCTTTCCTCCATCGCTCGTCGCCTTCTCGAGAAAAGCTTTGCAACGATTTCTTCTCCTTCAATCTAGTGCCACTTTCTCTTTCTTCACTCGATATCCAAAGAGCCAAAAGAGAGAGGGAAGACCTCGCTGATCGCCCTTCTTCCTTCTTCCCTTGACACTTGCAAATTGTAAAAAGAAGCACAGACATAAAAGAGAGATTTATTATATATTTATGCATTTTGTGGAAGAAGAGAAGGCAGGAGTGGCTTGAGAAAGTAGAAGAAGGAGGACTCGCTTCACTGGCAGTATGGACAGGAACGGCAAGGAGACATGATGAGCAAGAGAGGCTGGCAACCATGAAATGCGAAAGGCGCATGGGGCGAAATCCGCGTAACTCATCTCGGGTTACGGTAATAGGATTTCTATTATTACGGTTCCTAGTAGAAACTCGTGAGAGCTTGAATTGAGAGAAATGAAAAGAGAAGGGAAAGCTCTAAAGAGGGAATTCCCCTCAGCCTCGCATGTCACTTTCTAACCGGATTCTAGACTTTGAGAGGAGAAGGATTGAATGCTTCGGAATTGAGCGGGGAAGAGAAGAAGAAGAGAATACTTACAGAAAGAAGAGAACTTCTTGGATTCATCTCGAGAGTCTCTTGATTGGGCAGAAAATGCAGACGAGGTAATATGTTCTCAAAGGAAAAAGGGAAGGGAGGGGATAGTCTAGAAGTAGTTCGTCTCATTGGAAGTGGTCGTCGTAACGAAGTCATTGCGCCGTCGTTCCACGCCCGTTCGTCCATCGACACCAGGCACGAACTCGTGGTGTTGGTCGACTCGCGTCACTCGGTCCACCGCCGCGCCCTCCTCGTCCGAACCTCCATCATCGAGGTGCTGCAAGACTCTCTTCCACGGAAAGATCACTCACAGATCGAGACGCGCTTCTGTAGCCGATGGCTGCCTGTCCACCTGAGAGATAATGGTCGGAAGAGGTCATCGCGAACTGCTCCGCGTCCTGCTCGATCGAGTTCGGATGGACAATGTACTGTAGAGAGGATAAGAAGGAGAAGGAGGAGCTACCTCTTGGGTGGTGTGAGTGGTGCCGTCCTCGTTGTGGACAGTCGTCGTTCGAATCTCGCGCGTCGTCACATCCGTCGTGACGCGCCTCTCCACTTCTTCGAGGGAGCCGTCATCCGAGATGGAGCCGCCATCAATGTATCTCTCGAGGGCCGCCGCGTTGTCCTCCCCCTGCATCACACCTCTCTCTCCTTCTCCTTTCCCTCACATAAAGGGGCTTGGCGAGTTTGGCCCTGGGTATGGTGTAGTAGTCGGAGCCGAGGATCTCCTGGCCACTGGCGCTGCCCTCGCTGTGACGCGACCCAAAGCAGCGACAACGGGCGCAGAGATAGAGACAGCAGAGAAGGGCGAGGAGGAGGAAGAGGAGGGCGAGGATGATGAGAAGGATGATGCCCGCATTTGACGGCGCCACATCGCAGAATTCTCCCGACCAGCCGTCGAAGCAATGGCAACTCTGGTTCCTGGTCACTGGGTCGTAGATGCAGTCTCCGTGCAGATGACAGAGGGCGCAACTCTTCGCTGCACAGAACTTGCCGGGGTTCTCAAGCTGAGTGTCCTCGTAGCTAGATGCAGATTGGAGAAGAAGAAGAGAGACTCACTGAGGGGGACAAGAGCAAGTGTAGCCGAGCTTCGTCAAGGGATCCAGGGTGCAGACGGCGCAATCATGCAGTTCAAGCGCACAAATGTCAGGCTTCAACTGACAATAATCGTTGGCGAAACCCTTCTCCTTGTAGACGGGACTGTTGCGAATATCCTTGAAGCCCGCCTTGCACACACATTCACCCTGCAAAGCCTTCAAAGGAGAGGAAGGAGGACGGACCTTCTCGTCTCCATTGATGCAGTCCGAGTTGGGAGGACAGAAGGAGATGTCGCTACAGTAATCGTGAGTGCAGACGGAGCCGGGCAGCTCGTCCTTCCCGGCGGCGTTCACATAGGGGAAGTTGCACTTGCACTCGTAGAGGAGGGGAAGATCGAAGCAGTTCGCGTTCTCGGAGCAGTTGTTGAGACTCTTGTCCAGACACTCGTTCACATCCTCGATCGCCGGACATTGGCGTCCCGGCGAGGAAGGGTTCAGGTCGCGGAAGTTGGGCAGACACTCGCAGGTGTAGCCGCCTCCAGCGGCATTCGGGATACAGCGGGCGTTCTTGTGACAGTCGCTCTTGTAGCAGGGACCGCCAAAGTCGGGCTGCTCGGGACTGATGAAGAGCTTCTTCGTTCCCACCTAGAAGGAGTCTCTTCTTCCCTCTCTTCACTTACTTCATCAGCATTGTTGTTGTGGATGTATTGGTAGAGATCGTCGAAGATCCTCTTCGGAGAAGAGATGCTTCCCTTGTCGAAGTAGGCGGTGTAGTTGTAGAGAAGACCCTTGTCCCAGCTCTGCTTCCACTCCTTCGGATTCTCGATCGAGTCCACTTCCGCCGTCAAGAACTTGTCCTTGATCGGCGTCTTCTGGAAGCTCTCGGCCACTCCGTCTTGGAAGCGCTCCGTCAGGTCCTGAAGCCCAGTTTCTCATTGGAAGATTACAGTATACCTTGGTGGTGGGATCAAGAGGATTGTGACGATCGGGAGTGAACTCGAGGTTGTTGTTGTTGTCACGGACCACATAGAGGGGCAGGTTGACGGAATCAGCGGCTCGGCACATCTCATCGGGCTTCGCTCGTTTGAAGCCCTTCTCGCAGACGCAGGCACGATCACTCACACACACTTCTCCGAGAGTCACATTGCAGAAGAAGGGACCACAAGGAGTTCCAGGAGGCGTCGCCGGCCTGCTAACTGAGAGAAGAGAGGGAGAGACCTCACCTGCAGGGATCAAGTTTGTCCACGTCGTCGGCGATGCGAAGACTGCCGAGACGATAGTTGGCGTCCTTCAGTCCATTCTCGTACTTCTTGAAGAGGTCGCATTGATTCACGGGCTCGCTCGTCTTCACGGACACATTCGACAGGAGACCCTCGTCCCAATCCCTGGACACTCTTCTCTTCTCCCTCCCAACTCACGCGTCGACCACCTTCGGGGAGACGAGGTACTGGTTGTTCGTGGACACGAGCTTCGGGGCCACGTCCGTCTTCGCGAGGAGATCCTTGATGCCCTTGGCAATAGCGTCCGCGATCTGCAAGATTTTCCTCTTCTCGCGAGTAGACCTCGATGTGTTGTGGAGACTGCGGGGAGGTGTACTCGTTGCTGGCGACGAGCTTCTCGGCGTTGTTCTCGATGATGCGACCAGGCAAGAAGGACTCGAAGACCGGGATGCACTTCTCCTTCTCGTTGGAGCGGGACTGGCCATTGGGACAGATGCAGATGCCTTCCGAGCACACTTCGCCCAAGGAAATGTGACAGAAGCCGAGTCCGCACTTCTTCAGATCGGGGCTGAGAGTCGTCGCCTGAGGCAGCGGCGCCTTCACTATTTCTGTAGCAGGTCTTGTTAGAAAGTGAGAGGGCGGAGACCTTTGCAGACTCTTCCCTCAGTGCTCGGATCGGGGGAGTCGTCGTAGAAGCCGGCACGGCACACGCAGATGTAGCCGTCGTCCGTGTCCTGGCAGTCCGCGTTCTTGTCGCATTGGTTCTTGCTCGGGTCGAGACATTCATTGAAGCTAAAGAAGACTCTCTTCTTCCCTCAAAGATCTCACATGCAGAGACGACCGGGTTTGGGGGCGGCGTCCTTGAAAGGCTCGCGGCACTTGCAGTCGTATCCCTCATCCGTGTCGATGCAGTCAGCATGCTTCGTGTCGCAGTCATTCAAGTTGGGAGACTCGCACTCGTTGAGAACTGAGACCTTCCCTCGAAGAAGAAGCCACTTACTGTATGAGCAGTTCCTTCCGGGCTTCGATGGATTCTGATCGTGATAGCCGGCCTTGCACGCGCACTCGTAGCCCTCCTCCAGATCCGTGCAGTCGGCGAAGCGAGAACAATCGTGGAGATGCGGGTTGCGGCATTCGTTGATCAACTGAGGGAGTGGGTGAAGAAGGAGGAGGACTCACCCTGGAGCAGACTCTTCCAGGCTTGCTCTTGTCGGGGGAGATGTCCTTCGACTCGACGGGGCACTCGCAGGTGAAGCCCACTTCCAAGTCGTGGCAAGTGGCAATCGCGTCGCAGTCGTTCAACTTCAGCTCGGGATTCAGACATTCATTCACGAGTTCCGTGCATTCACGGCCTGGACTGCGTTGAGAGGAGAGACCTTACTTACCAGGTTTGAGTTTGTTCTCGTCGATGTAGCCATCGCGACACTTGCAGGTGTAGCCTTCGGCAGTGTCGAGGGCCTCCAGACAGAAGGCCGCCGGATGACAGTCGTTCTTCGCAGAGTCGTCACACACGTCTTGCACACAACGACGACCTGAGAAGTCTCAAGGAGAAGGAGAGACAGACCGGGCTTGGCTGGATCGGGGCTGCGGTCGAGGAAGCCGGCGGGGCAGACGCAGTCGTACTCCTTGATGCCCCTCTCGAGACAACGAGCATTCTTGTCGCAGTCGTGCTTGCCGTTGTCACACACCGTATTCACTGCAAAGTTGAAGAACTACTCAGACAAACTCGCAGAAGTCCTAGAGGACAAAATGCCAAGATAGTAGGAGTTGGATAGAAGTCCTAGCTTTTTG
>JAQIXL010000185.1:0-44919 GCA_034700245.1 Poikilolaimus oxycercus
CCCCCCCCCCCACCACCATGCCCTCTCTTCCCAGCAAGTTGGCGTCTTTTCATGATAGAAGAGAGAGACGCCAGGTCGTTTGTGCTTTGATGGAACGGTTCTCCGTACATGTTGAAGGCGCTTTAATTGCGAAAAAAATACAAGAAGATTGAAAAAACGGCTTTGAAATGGGATTTATCGTCTCAAATCAAGCGCCGTCAAAGTCGTCGCTAGGCTTGCTTTTTAAAGTTTAAAAACCATGAACAAACGAATGTTTTGCAGTTGACTCGATTGCGCCTGACGCTTAGCAGATGATTCGGCCGCTGATTCCTTTTGCCCTATTTTCACTTTGGCGACCCGGGAGTGTCACATCGTGATCAGCGTGGTCGATTGCCTATACAGAAAAAGTTTCTGCAAAATCATTTGCTCTCCCACACTTGTCCCGGTCTGCCAAAGTTTGTCTCATAGGTCAGGATGACGCAAGCTCGCAAAAGAAAATTGCTGGATTTCAGGCGCAATGCAGTCTTAAACGTGCCCGACTTTGCTTGTTTAGCTGACAAGGCTCGCGGTAGGAAGTTGGAAAGAATACTGACTTGTGATGACCAAAGAAGTGTCACTGAGTGAGTGTGAGTGTGAGAAGGACGCTGCCAAGAAAACGTTGCTCCATCGAGATCTTCGAATAGTCCGCCGATTCATTCTGAGACGTCGATTGCAAAGTTCAAGACCTTTGGCAGCTGCATTGTGGCTAACTATCTTCGCTCCAACTTCTATAGGGCTCCTCGCTGTTGCTTCCAAAGGTCTACAGTTAGTCACCATCACCCGAGAGTCTGCACGCTATTACTCACGAACCAACAATACAATATGGTCCTGCGTCCACATATTGTTAATGACATCCGACAACAACCCGCTCTTAGTAATGCACAGCGAGCGTGAGCTCAAACAATCTGCGGGCGAAGATATTTTATTTCTGCTGATAGGAACGTGGATCACCATCACCTGCGGGGCGAGGGATTGAGCTGAACAACTCAGCGCTGTTCATTGGTGTCCTCGCCCTTCTTATTTTGGTTCGCAGGAATCTCGAAAGCGCCGTCGTCACAGCGACTGCACACGCAGACTTGAAAGTCGCCACGCTGTTCACAGTAGCCGGTGGCGCAATCCTGAACGAAAGTGAAACTCTTTAAATTGGAGCGCACGACTTACCTGCCACTTGCATGAAAGAATGCAAGCGGCCCTTCCAAAGTCGCAAGAGCCGGCGTCGACTGAGTTAAGAAGGCAGGAAGAGACGGCGAGCAGGGTAAGCAGTACACGAGCCATTTTGTGGTAGCTCACGTTTCCGTTTCTTTACTGAAGCGCATTTATATACGATAGAAACCGTGAAAATTCGTGAGTAAACGTGAAGGGGCGCCGCTGATACGAAAAGCCAACCGGTGAGCCATCTCCCGAAGCTTCTTCGCGAAACAAAAAGAATCGTAGCGAAAAGTGAACTGTTGAACATCCTTTGATGCTTCTTCGCGTTTACACGTAGCACGTTCCTTCAGAATGACTCTTTTCGTTTCGCGAAGAAGCCTCTGCAGCCCGCGTTTTGTATCAGCAGCACCCTTCACGCTTCCTCACGAGTTTCACGCTTTGCATCATCTCACGCTTTGCAGATAAAAGTTTTTTCTTAACACAGTAAGACGTGAACCATACTGCTATCGTTGCTTCGACGCCAGTTCTTGTGACCTAGGAGGTGGGCCTTTGTTGGTTCTTGCAAGTAGCAAGGTGATTCTTGCCTCAATCGCCCTCACTTCCGTTCAGGGTTGCGCTGATGATAACTGTGTGATACGAGACGGTGGCAGGATGATCCACCGTCGACACCTGTGCCTTGATACCTCGTCGACTGCTCGCCCGACCCGTCCGCCCCTTCGACTTTATGGTTCTATGGAATATAGATGCGGAGATGGCCAACGGCTTCGGCGGTTCATATCCTATGAGCGATTTTGCGTTTTATTCTCGATTCCTCAGCAATAGCAATTGATAACCAAAGCAAAGTGTTTCATAAAGGACACGGTTGAGGCTATTCTAGTAGGTTACCATCTCGAGAAGAAGTACTACACTGAATGTGAGTCAACTTAGCGATTGAAAAAAATCAAAGGGTTGCCTCGCCGCTCGCTTCTCTGCAACACAGCTTCCTCTCGCATAATCTAAGCACTCACTCTTCTTCTGTAGTGTCATCTACGGCCTCGAAAGCGAGCGGAGCAGCGGATTGGTCGCCTTGAATCGAGTTCGGATTTATCTGCACACTTTGAGTCTTTCTTCGAAACTTCACCTGCACGTCATCGTTATTGTCGGTAAGGGGACGCAGACAGAAGCCCTGTACCACGTAATAGTAGGGACGACAACAGAACCCTGAGTTCTTCTGTGAAGGAAACAGGAGAGAGGACAAACCTCCAGAACACGGTCGTGTGTTGCAATACTGACGCTCCATTCCATTTCGACATCTGCTCTTGTATTCCGATTCCCTCAAACAACTTACACTCTAGTCTGTGTGCCGCATCCTCCGCACTGCGCGGAGCAGACACTCCAGCTTCCACAGACGGCTTAAAACCATCTTTCTCCTTCATCTTCACTCACAATTCGGAGGAGGAGTCGCTGGACGTCGCGTCGTTGTTCTTCCCGTCGGCCAGGTCTCGCGAGTTCTACAAGCATCCTACTTCTTGGTAGAACTCACGTCGTAGTCGTCCTTGTCGTCGTTGTCGAACGAGTAGAAGTTGAAGTCGTCGTGGGGAGGGTTGTCGTTGGTGTCGTCGTCGGAGTCGAAGGTGTAGTTGGAACGACGGTGGCAAGAGTTGTAGTCGAGCTGGAGGAGGTGGAAGTGGTGGTGGAAGAGGCTTCTTCAATCGCTGTGGGCGGGTCTGCAGAAACCCCTTCTAAACGAGCCACCGCATCAACTACATGCCGGTCTTTTTCTGGTATGACTCGAATGCACAACCTCACAATGACCCTACTCATAGTGTTCAGGATGCGAACTTCGAGTTCTTCGTGACTCTTTTATCATGCTAGTGCGTGCTGTGGGGGTAGTGGTGAGTGTTCTTGTTGTCTTTCTCTCTGCAGTAGTTCGTGCGGTGGTGCTTTTCGTGGTGGAAAGCATAAATTCTTTGGACACTGAATGACGTTTGTGTGTGCTCGAAAGAGAAGACATACCGTAACGGAAGTTAAGGGCGAAACGAGAAGAGGAGGAGCCGCGGTAGATGACGACGAGACTCTGTCCTTCAGTGAGGATGCCCGCAGTCGGGTAGCTCACGCAGAGACTGTTAACCATCTCTCGGGCAAAAATTAGACACGAACCGAGCTCCGGTGTTGCCCAGATCGGCGCGATATTTGATTTCAAGATAAGTGTTCTGACAAGGAATCTGACTCGGGAAACTGAACGCCGCCAGTTGGAACCAGATTCGTCTGCCGGCTGGCGCCTGGATAAGATAGTTGCAGCTGCCTGAGCCAGTGCGGGAGATAGAGCGGAGGTCGGCGAGGGCTTGGATGTTAGTCAGGCCACATTGCGTCGATGTGGGCGCCGCCTAGAGGATGAGAAACGAGAGAGCGAGGCCCTAACCGTGGAGCAGAAAGTGTCACCGAGACCATCAGGGCAACGACATTGAGAGCACGCATTGGGGTCGATGTAGCCGCTGTTTTGACACGGCAACTGAGTGGAACACGAGCCTGAAGGGAATGAGGAGGCATGAGAGAGACGCACTATTGCAATAAGCGAAATTGATTTTCTTCACATCGAAGAAGGAAGGTGCCACTCGTTGGCCGATCGTATATTGGTAGTTGGAGTCGAGAGTTTGAATGGTGTTGCCGCCATTCGCTGTGAAACTCTGAAAGATACATGTATGGACGAAGGGGAAACCGTCTGGTCGTAGTGCATAACCTGAAAGAAAAGTGCTTGATTATGAGGGAAACAGGAAAGAGACCGAGCCGTAGTCGTAGGCCACTCCATAGTCAACCATTGAGGAGGCGGACTGCTTCGTGAACTGACTCAGGTAACCGTTCTCGATGTTCTGCGTCACGATTCGCACGTAGTTGTCGCGATCAGAGCGAGCCTGCTTCATTTCAGAAGGAGAAATAAAGTGTGCCTGTTCATGGTAGAACCCAAGAGCGTGTCCGATTTCGTGGGTGACGGTACCAAGTGACGTGCAGCCCGTGCCGATGGACACTTGCTGACCTCCTGAGGACACGCGTCCAATGTAGGAATAACAACTGAAGAAATGAACTTCCTCGGGAAGGCACACCCATCTCCACGGATGAACTGAAGATAGGAGCCGCTACGAGAAGGCGAGGCAAGTTGAGTGAAAGTGATGCAGGTGTCTTGTTGCCAGCGAGCGACGCCAGCCTGTACGGCACTCGAGCTCACTGTAACTTTGAAGAAGAAGACGACGGTGACAGACCACCAGTGGAAGTGTCGATATAATAGGGAATGGGGAAAGAGGTCCAACGTAGAGAGAGAAGAGATGTCATTGATCGTCTATCACGATGCGGCGAGAACTCGCCCGTCTTCTCGCGCAACTGACCCTCCACGTCTCTGTAAAATAATCATGAGGGGAGACTTGAAAGTGACCTGAAAATGGTGAAAACTAACTGCGCACCTGATAATTTGTTCCATTTGCTCGTCGCTGAGAATAATATCACCCTCGAAGAGGTAGGGTGCCTGCTCCGGTGTCCACGGTTTTCTCGAAAGGCTTTCTTCGAATGTTTGTGAATCATCAGCAGCGGTTTCCTGCTAGATGCTAATCCCAGCCCTGCTACTTACAGGTAGACCGACGATCTTCCGTTGAAGTTTGTCGAGACGTTGTAAGTTGGAAATAAAGCGTTCCAGCGAAGTTTCGGTGAAGGAAGATTTCCCGTTAAGGAGGTGACCACGTAAATAATCCTACAAATGGTCAAAATCCTAGCAAACCAAACCGATATAGGCATCGCGGAACTGCAGTGGACGAGCGCGACGAGCAACAGAAGTCGGGCCATGGTTGGGATCTGACTGAATGACCTTATCTCTCGCCATCGTCTGTCTGCATCCCCCAAGGCCCCCGCAAGGCCGCTGAACCCCCGTGCCTCTTCCCCTCGAAGACTTCCTTCATGAGTACGGCAGCCAGTTACTCCTCTCGTCGCTAAGGCAGTAAAGACTTTCTGAGCATGGCAAGGCGTTACAAGCTTGCTTAAAGTTTTCAAATTTGACCATTAATCTCACAATCAGTCGACCGGGAGCGAAGAAGGAAAGCTTGAGCCTTTCGTCTACTGAATGAATGTCGCCGCCTGACGACATCACCATCATCGACATCTTCTCAACATGTCGTTGGCTGTGCGACTTTTCTTACTTTCGAGTCACAACACATGACTCCGTTTCAAATCTTTATTCCCGTCGGTCAATACAGAGCTGAATGACCACGGGTATTCATTTTCCGACGTCCAATGGGCAACACACCTTACTGCAGTATGTCCACTCCGGGCACCCCGAACAACACATATTCGGTTTATCAGGAGGGCAACCAGGACGAAGGCGCACATCCATACACCCTGAAACTCGCCCAACTTGTTACGTCTCGAGGCGCTTGCTCATGGCGTGAACTAATGACAGCGGAAATGTCTCCTACAACGGACGACTTACAGCTTTGGTGCACCGGCTCGCTGTCATAAGGAACGCACCCGTAGGCCAAGCCATTTTCGGGTTCAGGAGGACATCGTCCTCCGAGAGCGACGTTGAAGAGGATGAAAAGCACGACGAGCAGCGACATACCAACAAAGCTTCTCGTCATGAAGTGAAGATTGAGGTGGAATGATGAAGGATCGTTATTTGAAGGCTAGAAAACGTGGACGTCACAGACGATAGAGCAGTCTGGCATAGGAAGTGTGAAGGTTTGCTTTTTGACTTTCGGCTTCAGTGAAATTGCTTCAGTGAAAGTGACTTTAGAGACTGACGGAGCATGCTTCTAGAGGAATCAAGATTCTCCTGAAATTGAGGTCTCAGGCTCTACATATGTGTGGGGCAGCGAGTAATATCTTCTTGCGACGAAATGGCACGGGTTTCCTCCTCATTTTAGGAAACTTTTTTGGTGCAAACCGTGGTAATAGGACTAAAACGGCTAACAGTTGTCAAAATCGGCGTTTGTTCGGAGTCGTGAAAGAGGGCGTCCTACTCGAAGTCGTCACCCTCTGCAGCTTCCTCTTCGGGTTCCTCAATTTCGGATTCTTCGGGTTCTTCGGGTTTCTCTTCGGGTTCTTCTTCGGGTTCCTCGTCGCTCGTGCGCCGCCGTTTTCTTCGTCCTCGACGGGCATATTTGCGCCGTAGAGAACGAGGGCTGCGTCGGTCTCTTGGCCCTCGCCGTCTTGGTCCGAGTCTTAGTCGGAGGAGTTCGGTGAGTTGGGCGATTCTTCCACGTTTGTCGGGCAGTTTCGTTTGTCGACAAAGTTGGCGTCGGACGTGAAGAAGTGACCAGCGAGACCCGAAGTGAGCAGCAGGAAGTAGAGGCTTGCAGACATGCGAGCTGCAATTTGAAAAGATAAAAAGGAAAGAATTTGCAGCTTACGGTCGCTGACTACAATTTCGAGCTTATCGTTTCTTGTAAACGATTGGTGAAGTGTGCCGAAGCAGCGAGAGGTGACGAAGCGCATCCATGTAAGGCGATGGCTTCCCACTTCGGCGAGGAGTTGTCGTCGGGTAAGTCCGAGTCGAAAGCCCATGAGGCGCAATGCCCATCCGTTCGTGCGCTCCGTTCCTAAAATCGATGTGGTTATTGGTGTGAGTGTGAAGAGGTGTACCTTGCAATTCGACCCGGCCGTCACATGACACGCTTTCGTCGAGGATGAAAGCTGCAGACAGCGAGTAGTCATCGAGGTTGACGCCCGGGGGAAAGACGCTCTTCAATGGCTCGGGCGGACCGAGGAAAAAAGGCAAATCGCGTCGCTTCGCTACCTTGTGACGCTGAGAGTCCGATGAGGTGCTCGAGTGTCTCCCTGAGGCGCTCGTGCGGCAACTTACAAAGAAAGAAAATGTCTCTTTCTGTTTCGAGTTGATCTGTGACCCGAGGGAGCGCCTCGTCCCTCGGATTCTCGATGGCTTCCTCATCTTCACACGTCCTCGCTGCAGCGAACATGGCGGTCATCTCATTGCCTTCTTCCTTCTTGTCGAAGCTTCCGTAGACGAGCTTCCTCTTGGCGCTCGGCTCTTTATCGTTCCGCGGCTTCTTCGGCTGTGGAGATCGTTCTTTTTCTTCTTGAGAGCCAGTTGGGCGCTTCGTTGGTGCTGCTGTCGGGCTCGTCGAGCGCCCTCGCTTGGTGACGGGAGTGATGAGAGGAAGTGCCGAGGCAGTCACAAGCGGCTGCGACGAGCTCGTCGTCTCCTCTCTCATTTTGATCCTGCTGCGTCGACACGCTACACTTCTAATAGCCTGCAATCATTTGTTTATTACGTGTCTTGAAACCATCGCAATCACAATACAGGCGTGAAACGCGATGCGCTCATCGTGGAAGAAGAAAGAACAGGACAAAGCATCGAACTTTGACAGAGATTGAAGATCGGTATGTGCTTCGAGCAAGAGGTTAAACGTTCAACACGCCTATTTTCAAAACGTTTTATAAAAATGAAGACGTTGCGTTTACTCAATTGTAAATATTATAGTGGGTTAACGTTGTTGGTGTTGGTGTCATTTTGAGCTTGTATGACGAACTCTGCCGGATTGGTAGATGCCCGACTGAAGAGTCGACGCCAAAATCGCCGAAGCGCTGTGCGATATGGTTCTGTGTGTGAATTCATTCGCAAAATTAGAATCGAATACACCATACTCACTTCACACCCTTTTCATCGAATTTCTTATTTTCATCATCAGGTGTCGTATCGTACTTTCTATTAGCAAGAAGTTCACTCGCGCATTCTTACCTGAGCCTCCTCTGACATTTGCTTTTTGAAAATATCAGGTGGACTTCACTTGATTGTCAACGCCCTCTCTTCCATTCATAGATTTTATGTGGGCGATGGGGCTAATACCAAACATCGAAGAAAATCCAAATGCCGGGAGTTTCTGCCCTTACCTGTCGCACTGTACTGAATCCAAACCAGCAGTAAATATATATCAAGTACCCAGTTCAGCTGTTGTGAACTTCACTTGTGTGGACGAAGATGAACGTGTGCGAGGTCATAACCGGCGTTCAAAAACTTCTCAATGTCAGAAGCTGAAAACCCATTTCGAGCAAGAAAAATTTCCCCTTGCACGGTTGCTCAGACAATGCCAGTGGACCATAATTATGGGAATAAAAGATTGTGTGGGCTGCGAGCAGGTGACTCTAACAATAAGCAAGCACTCCCTTACTCGAGAGCCAGCAGCTGTCATCAGGGATAGCGTAACGTTACATGTTACGGTGGAAAACGTCGACATGGGCATCACGTAGAAATTTTTCACAAACAAGCAAAACATCCATTCGCCTTCATCATGTGGCCTGCTCGAAGGATTTTCGATCTGCTTTGGGATGGCCTTCTTTGTAACACCTCATCATTGCAGACCGAGTGTAAAATTATTTATAACCCTTAAATCGAAAAAAAATTTGTCGCTCCTCCCCGTGGTCACCCTTTAAAGCCATCGCTTTGCTCATTTCCCTTTGTTCTCAACCCAGCGATGCGTCTAGCGGTCGCCTTCACTCTTCTACTCGTCCTCGTCGTCGCAATCGTATCAAGTTCTTCTTTTCTCTTCGGAGATCGAGTATGTCATCTTACAATTAGTTGTAGCAATGTTCTGCTCAGGACCTGAGTGATTTTGCTTCTATGGCGAAACGTGTGCACACTTTGCGATTACTCCGACAAGGATGGAAGCAGCATAGCACGGACATTCTCGGACGCTTCAACGGCCACCCTGCGACCCTCCCGTGGATCTTCCGGAAGCATAACACCTGATCATTTCAATAACGAATCACTTGGTTGCACACCTTGAGAGAAATAAGCATTTTGAAAGTTGTTTTCGTGATTGTATATTCAACACTTCTTCAACAGCTTTCTAACCAGGAGGGCCAGAGGCTTTAAGAATGAGGTCGAAAAAACAGCATTGCATGATGAACACATCTGCAAGTACTTAACACTAGGGTTGGGAACCGGGACTCCGTCAGCCCCGTCAACCCCTGGAAAACCCCGGTTTTTCGTCAACCCCGTCAGCCCCGAACCCGTCAACCCCGGTTTTCTGCCAGCCCCGTCAATCCCGAACCCGGTAACCCCGGTTTCTCTACCCCGGTCAGCCCCGGAGGTGGACAGTTGCGAAAACAGATGGCGACTGACGAGCACAACTCGTTTTATGCAGTACACAGTTTCACACATATATATTGGGTGTCGTTTCGAGCAGTAAGCGAAATAGGATTTTGCTTCCAAGTAGACTTTCATGCAGTGTCATGGGTGTACTTTCTTCAGTTAGTGTAGTTCAACTCTCCTACTTGTTGAAAGTAGAGTGAGTCGAATTTCCTCGCCAATGATGACGGATTTTAATGTTGTACCCGCAGCAACCGGTGAGTACCGCCAAAGTAAAACCTGAAATCGAAGACATGCGCTGCCGTGAAAACTAAACTGCCCAAGTGTGTCATCCCGGACGGAGGGTAGAAACTTTGTTCTTCGCTATATTAAATCAAATTAGGTACAATTAACTCTGACATTAGCACGAACACTCAATGACGCCGATGAGTGAAAAATGTTCGTGAAGTTGAATCAGTTCGGACTCCATCACAGTTCACAGACACATCTCGTTTGTGAATTCATCGTTACGTGACTCGTGGAGTGTAGCAAAAACGGGCGCGCCCAAGACGCCGGAGAGAGCGCCGACCAAGATGAGATTGAGCGAGCAGTGAGGAGACTGGTTGCGCCCTTCTTCGGTCCGCCACTCACTCGTCTTCCAGCGCAACGTTATCCATTTTTTTTAAAAGCGACCACGCACACTCGACCGAGCTCGCTACACGGCATATGACCGAGCATTTTTAAATCGGAGAGAACGTGGTGGTCGCCCCGACCTCTACGATTTCACTGCCTGTCTGCCTTGGTATACCTTACCGACAAGCGACAAAGCCTTTTTGAGCAGTCAGAAACAATTGGTACGGCAAGTTTTTGTAGTTTGGCCTGTGAGAGTGAGTGGCTTGGTACACAACTGTTCCAGATACCGATGGGAGTCACCAACGATCGCTCAATACTCGTTTGTTTGGGGTCTCTAATCTGCACCGAGAGAGAACAGGGCGCTTGAAGTGAACCCATCTCGTCCCCCCGCCCCTTGTTTTCACTTGCAAGAAAGAAAATGCAAACCTGAGAGAAACATGAAATGGGATGGGATGGGATACAGAAAGGGGTCGACGGGAACTCATTGGAGCAAATCAGTCAACGACCCTTTTTCGATGCTGGCAGTCACGCACTTCGCCATCCTCCTCTACACCCTTCAGCCATTCGCAGTCAAAGCTAAAGGTAGGTTTAAATTCAGTTTTCTCTCTTCGCTTGCTCTACAACCTGCAAGAATAGCATTGTCATTTGAAGCTACGAAATTTCGAAGGTTTGTAGCAAGAGGAGGGGCCTTGCGAGAGCGGCCGCGCGGTCTCGGCCTGCTCCAGCTGCCGACGGGGGTGACCGACGACCGCTCAGGGCCTTTCTATCAGGGGCTCTACATCGCCGGTCTCAAGATTGGCCCGAAGCCTCAGGCCGTGCCGGATATTCATCTTGCTGGACAGACCGCCGACTTCACTCAAAGGTCTTGTCTTCTTCGAAAAAGAATGACAAGAGAAGAATCTTGCAGATCAGCATTCAACCCTTTTACTCATGCTGTCTCTGCTGTTTTTAACGAAGATCTTTCTGATTCCTGGGGCAGCGGCTTTGCTGTTAACGTGAGTTTTCATCATACTTTTCTCTCGTTTTTCTCACAATCAGTGTTTGGACTTTAAAGCTGTATATTCTTCATTACTTTGCTTACTTTCTTTCACATTAGCGACAAAACTTTATGCAGGCAGTAAATGGATTGAACTTGAATGTGCGCGACAACTTCGATAGCTGGGCGGACTTGCCTTTGTTCAACAGCGGTGAGCATCAGCCCTTTGTTGCGACTTTCCACGTGGGCGGCGAGTTCGATTTAATAAAGATCCGCGAAGTGGCTGGTGAGTGTTCTCGTACCTCATGTGCGATTATCACAGGTCATTTGGATCTTCCTTTACCGGGTGTCAACGAATTGTTCGACATGGACGGCGCCCTCCTCTTGAAGTCTCGCGCAACAGGCATCCTCGATGGTGCCATTGAGTTCCCGCTCACACTCACGGATCCCCAAGAACGAGCTCCTTACACGCTGAAATACGCCCGCTGGTCGGCGGACCGACACATGCAGTACGGCCACGTCGTCCCCAACGTTAACCCGTTTCTCATCGGCAAAGACAAAATCGTGCAGCGACTACGGCAAAACCATCTCAATCCCACTATGATTGGGCAATACCGACAGTCCGACTGGTTATCCTTTACAATAAGCACAAAAACTTGAACACTAAAGAAGCAACTCTGGAGTATTCAATTTGCGACAAGTATTCCACCGGAGCCTAAGACGAAATCGACGAAGAAGCTAACAACGACGACGACCCTGACGAGAACTACAAGAACCTCTACGACAACAACTGCGCCCAATAACTCGACGACCACCAGCACCACCACGACGATCACACGTCCTGTCTGCCTCGGCGAGTGGACCTGCATGACCTTCAACGGAGATAGCAACTACTACCTGAAAGGAAGCTCGGTGTCTTTTGTACAATCTTCCACTTACCCAGTTGTCACCGCCCATTTGCACCTTCTAAACGCTCCTCCCAATTCATGGGAAGCCCCATCGGATGTGAGGAGTTTGTTAACGACCGCGACGTCAAACCTCTACAGTCTCTCAATGGAGTGGGCTTCCACCGGGGAGCGTGCCTTGCCCTGAAGACAAAGTCGTCATACCGAAGGACGCGGAGCAGAATATCAATGACAGGTACAATCAAGATTGAACTGCGATTGACTGGACGAGGTGGTCGACCTTCGACAACGAAGGCGCAATTGCCACCTTGAGTTATTCAAGTCACAATGTAGGATTTGTGACAGGCTGCTCATGTAAAATTGACAGGGGTCGCTTTACTAACAATATTTCATCGAGAATATCAAACGGTTTCAAAGATTTGGACGAAGAAAAAATCTGCCTGCGTGCACAGTCTTGACGGCAATGCCAGAGGGAAAGTCGCGACAGATCTCGTCGATCTCGCGGGTCTCTAAGGATGCCACTCTGCAATTGTTCGCCCATCAAGATTCTCCAAAGGCCGGTTCAGGGGGTACTTCCAGATCTTCTTTGCCCGGGTCTGAGTGCCATCACCTCGCCGTTCGATGGCCATTAATTTCGGAGGAATGTGATTTCACCCTCTGAACACTGTCTTTGTTTAGCTCTGGCGCCGGGTGTATGTGTCGGGTGGCCTCCAAGGTGATCCGTTGAGGCAAACGGCGAACGAGCAAATGGCTACGCATCATAGCGGCCCGCCTCGCGCGCCCTTCGCGGCATCACCTCCCTTCAAAGGCGGTTTGCAAGTGCCAAGTGGTCACGCCTCTTTGTCGGAACGGTAGCCGCGGCCGCCGGTAAAAGACTTCTTCGCCTCCGAACTCTTGCCCTTCCAGTAAGAGCTTCCCCCATCGCGGTCAACTCGCACAGCCACTCGGCTTGCCTTCGGTTCAGGGGCGGAGCGACCGTGAACGCCGGCCCGCACACTCGGGGCTCTCCAGCCTGTCGATGCAACGGTCCACTCGAAATGTCAGGATTCCTTCGTCCTTTTCACTTTTTACCTTCCTCTTTCTCCTCATTTCGACTCCATTGACTGCTGGCGAGGTCATTGATACGGTAAGCGAAACGCTTGAAAATTTGAAACTGTTGAAAACGGGATGTTCTGGTGTTTTCTCACACAATCGCGCCCGCCTTTTACTCTATCGTTTCGAAATCGGCTCCTTCCTTTGCTCGCAGATTACCGGGGCGAGTCTCATGCGGGATTAGTTCAGCGAGGGCAGGTCACTCCATGCTCAGAGACTCGTTGAGCTGATTAGCTTTAGGGATGGGTGAAGAAGGCCGGACATGTTTTGACATGGAGAGACGAGAATTTATTACGCAATGAGGGCGCTTGTGATGGGAGAGGGGGAAGGCAGTTGACAGGCAGCTGGTCATTTGGTGGCTGGCTGGCTGCATCTTCTTCGTCAGCTCTCCTTGCGAAAGAGCAATGCGAAGGCGTCAAAAAGGCCATACCGCGCTCGCTTCGGCATTTCGTCGCTCGTCCCCCCCCCCCCCCCTGTCTCGGCACGCTCTTAATCGGGGAACGTTTGTTCTCCAAAAAAGGGAGAGACACGGCGATTTCCGAGCATTGTCTCCTATGCTCTATGTGTACTCAGTGCTTATCACCGTGCATTCCAAGGAGTCCTCGGCCTCCAAAGAGGGGATACGTCGTCGTCGCCCCCTCAACGCGTTCCCTGATAGTCGCACGCGTCGCTGACTCACAGCGAGTCGCGGCGAGGAACAAAGACTTCCGAATGGTCACTTGAGGGCACTCACATCGTTCTTCTTTAAGGGGACCTCAAACAGTCCTATCATCAGAGACTCGCTAATCCTCGCCGCCTTTCAGATCCGGCAAGAGGAGATCGCTCCCGCGCCCCCTCCTGCGACCTCCTCCTCCTCATCTTTCTCCTCTTCCTCATCCATCAGTCACGGTAATCAATTATCCTTTGGGCAAACAGAAAACTCGACTTGCATGGAAATTATCCGGTAATGGGGCGACGGCCGAGAGTGGCGCAACAAATTGTTGACTTGAAGGTGCAGAGGACTCGAAGAGAAGATGCTCGTGCAACGAGACGGCAGCCTTGAGGAAAGGAGCCGATCATCTCAAGCTTGTCACACATATAGCCACAGTGAGAGCTGTTTCCAACATTCAGAAACTGGCTCTTCAAGTCGATGGTAAGTGGAATTCAGTTCTGAATCGGAAGTTTTCAGGGGAAATTCGATACATGCTCGAATTGTCCCGATGGCGAGTCGACGCTGCAGTCAAAGAGTCTTTTCCTCACTTGAGGGACCAACCGGAATTCCATGATTCCCTTTCCGAGCTCTTTTATGAGATCCGGACGCAACTTTTTGTGAGCAAGGTACATTCTGAGAAAAGAAAATGTTGTGTCTACGCCCCGCCGTCTCCAGGCTCTCACACAACAAGAGCTTTCGAGGAATATCGAGGACGCGATCAAGAAGTTCTTCACGCAAATGCTTCCGCCAACATTCCTCTGTCTCTCATTGAATGGACGTTGTATATCCGCTTCAAGGAACTACGAGTCCTGTCTCAGGGACTTGGCGCCCGACCTTCTCAACTTCTTCGGACGAGATCATCTCAGGCTCAGTGAAAAGTTTGTTCAGTGGAGAAGCTTGAAAAGTATCGCCTTCAGATTGAGCATGGCGATTCATCGATATCGAGTCATTATCCGAGTCATCGAGGAGCTGCATCAACAGGCGCTTGTCATGGAAACTTCCTTCGGTCGAGAGTGCATTCGAACCTTCGGCCTGCTCACACAGTGTGAACGCTGTACGGGCGATGGGAAGGAGGAGGAGGCGCGATTGCCGTCGTGCCAGTCGGAGTGCCGCACGGCGGTGTCAACCTGCTACAGCACATCCGTTGTTTGGGCTCGTCGTATCCTCCTCCTCAATCAGCTCACAATGCATTTTGATGATGGATTCGTGCAGGTTCTTGATCACTCGATTGAAAGGAGTCCATTGCAGCTCGAGAAGGGCATTCTCACGGCGCTCTCACAGACCGTCGAGCGAACGGCATCACAAATCGCACGGAGCGTGTTGAAGAAATGCGGGCCGATCGAGACAACGTACAGACGAACGGTCAAAGCGCCCGAGATGAAGACAAAGCCGATCTATCCGCGACGCAGCGTCGCAATGTTGAAAGACGTGAGTTGGACAAGATAAGCATGGAACCTCGACTTTAGTTCTCAGCATATGCTGGCTATTGGGATCGCCTCGCCGATCGAATGTGTCCATCAACGTCGCTTGATGAACGCTGCTGGAATGGACATCGGGCATTGAGGTAACTGACTCCTCGCTCTTCACTCCCGTCTCTCTCCTTCCCATCAAGTGGCGTCCTCGTGAATTTTTCATTCTCCCGCATTGAGAGTGTGCCCTTATTTGCGCATAATCAAATCCCAGAGATCCAAAAGATTCTTCCGAAGAGTCACGGGCGCGTTGTTTGTCGGCAGCCGCCTTTTATGCAGGAGACAGTGGGTGCCAGTCAATTTTTGACTTCGAAGCTTGAGAAACTTTTTCCCGGAAGAAACTTTCGTATGGCGATGTTTGGACGCTGTACTTCAACGACGGGCGTCATGGACTTTCCCGGGTAGTTTATCAGAGTGACGGCTGGAAGCAGCGGCGTGGAGAACGCCCTAATGCGGGTTATGGCACACCCGGTGATTTATTGCGCACTCACTTTGTGAGCCGGAATCACCTCCCCGCTAGTTTTGCTTGACTGCTCGCAACGTGAAGAGGTTGTCTGACCGCTGTAGTGGCCGTCGCCGTCTCGACATGCCTCGTTGGTTGCCGGCGGCCAAGGAGGAGTGGCGATGCGATCGCGCCACTTCGCCGCTCGCCTCTCCTCGTGGTGCCGGACGTCTTTGATTGAGTCGCTGGGGTCCACTTCAACGACTCCCCGTCGAGATCCAAAAATTTGACAAAGCTGTGGCTAAAAATTCCTTCACTGCCGCAGTTCCCAGGGTCTCCGAGAAAGGGGAAGACGAAGTGGAATAAGAGTGGACACCGACGAGGAGTGAAGACGAGCGCCCAGCCGCGGCGTGAGCGCGCGAGGGCGGAGCCCCCCTTCCTCTCGCGGTGCCGCGCGTCACGCACAGACAAGCGAGAGCCCGATGGGGCAGCCGTCTGCCCTTCTCCTGCGCCTCTCGCTTGTCCTTCTACTATTCTTACCCAGCTGTATTTCCAGAGTCGACTCCACTACAACGAAGGCTCAAACTCCACCGCCTTTACCCCACCCTTCGCGGATCGTCTCCACACACGCTCTCAAGGTTGGTCTCGTATGCTAATTTCATTCGAGAAGGCCCGCATCCACGTCAAGCGCGATTTCTTTCATGTCTAGGAATCTCTAAAGAGATTCTTCTACGCACGATTCCCCTCACTATAACCGAGTTGAGCGAAGCTCCCGCGACCGCTTTTTGAGCACTACTCAGCGTTTGAATGGCGTCTGCAGCGGCGAAAAAATGCGCCCGCGGCTTCCGTCAAAGAGAGTCCGAACTCAAAAGCGCTCGCTCTTCTCCCTCCACCACCCTTTTTTGACGCCTCGCAAGCTTCGATTGCTGTCCCGGACGGGCATCCTGGTGTCCATCCGGGCAGAAAAGTGGACATGCCGACGACACTTGGTCTGCTTTTTCTCAAGCACAATCAGTCTCTCTCCCTCTCTCCCACCCCTCTTCATGTTACGACCCGAAGATACCAATCGAAGACTTTCTTTTGACGAACAAAGCTGGTTGCTGGCGGCGGCGTGGCCGTCGAGTCGCACCCGACACCGTTTTATGGGCATCCGTCTCATGTTTTTCATGTGTTCGTTTCCCCCTTCTCCGCCACTTCTCTTTCTCTCGTAAATTATCACCTTTTGTAACGGGCGAGTTTGAAGAAATTGCGTCTTTGCGGCTACTGAATGGAAAATGGGGGGGAAGAAACGAAGAAGATGTGTTGAGGAGTGGAAGGAGAGACAAGTTTCCTTTCCTCCTTCTCCTTCCTTTTGTATCCAAGCGCCTCCTCGTCGACAGATACGAGCTGTTGTTTCCGCGACGCCTTTTCCTCTTCTCCCCCTCCTCGACGTTGAAAAAGAGGGAAGACGGCGAATGACGGCGACTCACAACAAAGCACGCTTGCCGTCGCGGCTATGTTTCATTGGGGCGAGAGGCGACGACATGCGCCCTCTCTCTCTCGAGTGAGAGAAACGACGCTTCCCTCCCCCAACTAACTATCCATGCACACCGCTCCCACGCATCTCACATTTGATAAAACTCACGACCCATTCCCTCGTCTCGTCCCGATCGTCAACTCCCAGGAGAGAAGACGAAGCCCGGTGCTCGTCCCCTTCCCCTTCTCGACCCCTCCTCCTGCCATGCCACCACTCAGAGGAGCCTCAAGGAAATACCCTCGTCGGTGGTTTGCCACGCGAACGACGAAAAATTGCTATGGATTTCGTCGGTGGTTGCCCTGCCGGCCGGCCCTCGGGCCAACATGTGACCAACGAGACGCGCTGCAATGCTCCTTTGTGGCTGTCCGTCGTCGTCCTCCGGACCCCGCGTCGACGCCTTTTGTCTCGGTCCTAGCAGGGGAATGACCACACATACCCACTCACTTCCTGTCTCGGCCAGGCCTCCACCCTCTTCCCTCTCCGTCTCGTTCAGTCGCCTCATGGGACTCTCCCTCCTTCCCCCAACCTCCTTCTTCACTTCTTGCTTTGATGGGAAAAGCGAGTGATTCACCAGATATTGCCAGACTCTATTGGCGGAGTTGCGAAAGCCGAAAGAGAGATATGGACACACTCACAATGCAAATTCTTTCTTCAGGCAGAGCTCGTCGAGGCGTCCGGGTTTCTCGACTGGGACAGTGACGACGAGGATCTCAACGGGTCCGGCTCGGGCGACGACGCCCCGCCGCTCTACATCTCACGCGAGGAGCCAGCTGAACCCGCGCCTGTCCGTCCTCCTCGTGAGTCTCTCTTCTCTCCCTCTGAGGCTCCTTTAACTGACCATTGTCCATCCTCGGCGCCCTCTTCACCCTCTTTGCGCCTCTTTTGCACGCGATCCACCCTCCTTCCATAACACTTAGTGACCTTGAATTGGCGCCTCGGCTTAATTAGTTTTACGGATGACCACAATGAGGAGCGAACATTAGGCGCCGACATAGACAAACGACGTCAAAGCGATGTTCGAAACGTTCGTTGCTGAATATACAAATGAAGGCCGATGATGCGCCTCTCGGTGTCTGACGTTTCGAAAGCGAGCCACTCTTCCCGGTGAACGGAAATTTCCTCCTCCACTGGTGGCGATCGCAACCAATTTCGACAGCCCCCTCTTCCTTTAAAGCTATAATTGTGTTATTCCCCTCCGTTTGGGGCATGGCCCTTGGTGACTGACCGAAGAGTTCGAAGAATTATCCTCAAAAAACTCTTGCAGACACAGCCGAAAGGCCGACGGTCATCTTCGTCGGCGAGGGCGGCGATGAAACGGGCAAGGTGATCATTTCCGGCAAGCCGGACTCCGCCGATCGACCCTCGTCACTCCTCTTCCTCTGTCTCATCTTCCTTGCCTGCCTCCGATTCTTCTAAATGCCCCGTGTGCGTGTTGGCCCAAAGGGCTTGTCATGACTTCTCAGATACCGGTCAGGCCTTCCTTCTTGCTTGCATCTCTCACTTCTTTGCCAAACACTTCCATTCTTCGGCTTCTCTCTCGAAACTCAAGCTTTCAAATTGTTGACTTTATTTGCAAACCCAATGATTCCCGTGTGTCTGTCTTCTCATTCTCCCGCTGCGCCTCCAAGGACCTCCCTACCCGTCGGACACAGCCCACTTACGAGTTGCATTGCCATTCCGATGTCCTCTTCGTTGTCTCGGCATCGGCCGTTCTCCTTCTCCCCGTTCTCATTAAAATGTGCATGTCTGTGACATTCCGCGCCATGGATTCCTCATGACGCTCCTGCCTTCGTTCTCCTCTCTCCCTCCCTCTCTTTCCTGACTCTCGTCTCATCAAGAGTCTCTCGCTCATAGTGTTGTGTAGATAGCTGGTAATGTTCACTCAAAGAGAGTCGGTTTGTCTTGTGTTCAATGTCTGGGCTGCGATGCCGCGGCAAGAAAAAAAAAGACTTCTAATAAATGAATCGATTTCATAAAAAACACATTTGCAAGAGAGCGTGCGATTATGGAGGACTTGTTTATGAAACGGGAGAAAGAAAGGAGAACACAGCTGTCGAATGCTCCGTCGCTGACCAAGAGGGAGAGAGCAAACTTCACTCTCCACGACGAATTATGAAAGAAATTTATTTGAAGCACACATAAAATTTTCTCTCGAAAGCGAGGAACGTTGGAATTCGCCCATATCGGTTGTGTAGAAAATATCACCTCGAAAGCTGTTTCACGAGTGCAAGACCCCCTCCAAGAAGGCCGTTATGCCTGAGGATCATGAGAGGTCTACTAGCTCCACCGGCACCAAGCTCGCTGGCATAAGCCAACGCTCGCATAATCCACCCATTCGCCTTGACCATGAAGGCCATTGCCTCTCCAGGATCCACGGTTAACAGAAGCTCTCCTGAAACTTGCGACCGACCGAGCCGTTAAGACATCCGTGTTTGAGTTGCCAAATAGAAGAGCTCTCGAAGTGGAGGACAAGACTTGCATAGACGCGCCAATCTTCGAAACGGACAATTGTCGATGCTCGCAATCTTCGCAGGGTTTCCTTTTGATCTTGAACTGGCTCCTTCTATGAGAGCGACGTTGATCTATGGCAATTCGATTGGATTGTCCTTTAGCCCCTCAGCCATGGTCGGTGAACGCATAACGGAGAGAGGGGTAAGAGTCGAGCTGGTTCCTTCTTCAGGACTCGATATACGAGATGAAGGACAAATTTATTCAAGCCACCCGTAAATAACTCAAATCATCGAATGCTAAAATCACAATGGCCAGAGGTAGCAGAGTGGTCCACGGCCGCTACCCATATAGAAGATGTTGATCATATTCGTCCGTTGGAATTCGCCCATGTCCGTTGTGTAGAAGTTGTCCCCTACAAACCATATTCACAAGAAAAAGCAAGACCTCCTCCAAGAAGGCCATTATGCCTCAAAACCATAAGGGGTCGAGTTGCTCCACAGGCGCCGGGCTCGCTCGCATCAACACATAATCCAACACTTGCGTACTTCACCCATCCTCCTTGACCATCGAGGCCATTCGCTTCTCCTGGATCCACGGTCAGAAGCAGTTCGCCTAAAATGGTACGACTGCACAGATCGCAGTACCAGTGAAAGAGTTGCCGAGATAGAAGAGCTCTCGCAGTGGAGGGCACGACTTGCGCAGACGTGGTCCGCCTCTCTCCAAGTCTTCGAAACGAATGATCTTGCCGATAGTAGCTGAAACAGAAAGAGTGTAAAGCCGTTTTGGTTGCTGTCGCGCACCCTCGGCTCGAAAACCGTTTGCTCGTTGGTGATTCACATCACTATTCATCGAATGATAATGATGCTTGAATTTGCCAGGATTGTAACTGCGGAATACTTCCCAGGTGTATTTCCTTCGGATTTCCTCGGGGCCCATGAGCGGCGCCGGTCCCTATATTCGGTTATGCAAGAGAGTTGCCTTGTACCGATGGAAAGAAAGGTCTTGGTGGCTGCGGAGGAAGCGATCGTGGTGGTGGTGGAGGAATGGGTCTGCCAGGTCGATCCTCGAAGTCGTAATCCAGTGGACTTTGTGGCACCGGAGCAGGAGCCGGGAAGCGCGGGGGTTCATTTGGAGACATCGGGGCGAGAACGTTGGGCCCTCCAGGCGATGAAGCGCCCGGCAGAGCGACGATTGTTCCCGGCGGTCCACGCACCACTCGCTTCTTCGGTTCTGTTAGAGGACTCGTCTCTTTGCCTGTTTTCGTTTTGTACCGTCGTGGAAAGCTACAAATGTCGGCGCTCCTTTCTCGTCCAGCGAGCACGTGAACCCGTTGTGCTCACTTACTTCAATGGCTTGACCCACAAAGAAGAACTTTCCTTCGTAAACACATCCTAAAACTTTTTAGGAGTTAGAAGCGCTCACCTTTGTAGAAATCCCGTGTCTCGCCGCGCTTCAGACAAATGGTCTGAATGCTTCGCTTGTCGCCAACGGGAATCTCAAGAGTTGTATTGAAGAGCAGAACTGCACCGGCCATAGCACAACCTGGGAGACACTGTACGTAACGGAAAAGCGTTTACCAATGTAGTCAAATGCTCCATCACGACATTCTAGAACGAATTCGTTGACTATCTCCCGACTTCCATTGTCACAACCAAGCACGTCACTTGTAAGAGAGAGAAGGAAGAGAATGAAGAGGTACGACGACATGGCAGCGAGCTGCCGTCGAGACTGGCAGCTCGCTGTGCCGGGAACATGCCCCCGCGCTCGTCGAGAATTTGCCAAAGATGAAGTCATGAACGGGTTCCGCACCCGGCACATTATCACACTGTACTGTTACACGTAGGCTTTTCGTCCTCAAACAAGCCGTCTTGCATGTTCTCACAAGCTGCAGAGCGAAAGTCCTCTGCAATTGAAATTCTTCGCCGACTTCCAAGGACAAAGATCTGGAATACCGACACCAATTGCGGTCGTCTCTGGAAGCGAGCGGGGGTGTGAAATGTCTGTGGGCGCTTCTTGCTCTTTCAAGAAATGCTTGTTCCCCTCTCCTTTCAGGCGTTTTCCCTAGCCCCATCACAGGCGGCTGCTCCTCGACCAGATCCTGTCACAGGCGCGAAGCGTCTCACTCAGCACATTCGCTTTCTCCTTCCCTAGACACACACCTGCTCATGTCTATTTTGCATGAAGAAGGGGAAGGAGGAGGCGATAAATATTGGATGCATGCGCGCGCTGTGGGCCCGGCCCGTCTAGGGTGTGTTGCGCTATTTGAAGGGGAGGTCTCTGAATCACTCTCTCACATATGTGTGAAGAAAAGGCGATGGAGGACATGGCGTGTTATGACGGCGCCGAAACCTGGACCCCCTTCTATGTGTGTGAGGGAGGCCCTTTGAGATGTGCTTCAAGTGCCGACGACAACGACGTCCACGATGTCAGCACCCCTTTCGTTCTCTCAGCCAGCCTTCCTCCCCCTCCTTGCATAAGGCGCGCGCCTATTTTGCAGGCGTTTTCCTCTTCGTCGCGCTCCGCGCGCCAAGTTCCGTCCCCCCGCACACACACTTTGCCTCGCGGCCATCGTCGAGCGTCTTCTTCTCCTCCTTCGGACCTCCTTGGCGGGCCGCGCACGCTCTCTCGCGCGTTTTCACCGGCGCGTTAGGCGCGAGCGCGCGAGAGACGACGGACGAGTGTCAATACTGAGCGATTTGTGAAAGCTCCTCCGACGGCGGGGAACTGGTCCGCCGGCCCGTGCTCCTCCTCGGCCCAAGCTGCGCCCCCTTGCTGCCCCCTTGTACCATCATCACGCGAGCGCGTCCTTCTCATCACCTTCAAGCCAGCGGTCATGGATGACTCGGAAAAGACCGTGAGTTCCCTTGTTCAGACCTCTTCCCTTTTCCGGATGCCTCGCTAAAGCCTAGTGTTTCAGGACTATGCTATCGCGCAGGAGGAGAAGCACAAGCGGAAAATTATCTTGCCGTGCGTGATCCCGTGGGAATGCGGCTCTAACAAGTACGCGAGTCAAAAGGGCTCTGGCGGCTTTGGACGAATTCGAAACACAAGTGCGTCGACTTTTTCCCTTTCGACAGATCTCTCGCATCCCTGTCGCGTCTCTCCTCAGTCTTCTGTGAGTGGGCGGCTTTGGGCTTTCAGCAACGAAAGTAAACTCGACTCGGGAGTTGAGTGAGAGTAGCGACGCCGTGATTCCCCTCATGAGTCGAAAGGCGACTGCCGGCGCGTCGCAAGCCGGCTCAACGCCCTTCGGTCAATGCCGCGAGCACGTCACTCGTGTGGCACCCAAGGTGGAGACTTTGTCCCGTCCCTTTGCTGACCATTGTTCTTGCCATTCAAAGGACTGTCAAAGGAAAGTGCCTATTCGCTCACTAGAAGACCGACGAACCATCACCATTCTCGACAAGTGGTCCCAGCCCAACAATGAAGCGAAGAACACGGACATTGGTAAGAAATCTTACACAAGGACAATTAGTGTTCAGGAAAGAGACGGAACCAGGTCGACGAGTCTTTTGGCGGACGTCGCTTCACACATGAAGAGCTATTGAAGAGCCGCGCCGCCATCCCGCGCTTCCAAGATCCACGCAACAGTTCCGCCGCTATCAACGCTAAAGTGGGAGATGTAAGCGAAAGAACGTAGTCCCTCACCACAGCTCTTCTGTAATTCAAGCCTTCTTCTCGAAGAGAGAAGCCATATGATCCTCCCCCGGCAATGAAAAGGTTACAGGGCCTGACCACCGGCTTCAGCAACCACCGACAAGCCACAATGAACATCGAAGGCATCGAAGATCTCGATCAGCTGGAGAGGAATCGATATATGGCGTGGATTGGAGGACAGGTTCAGTTTCTGAGAGCGAGAAGACAGTTTACTTGCTCTTTCTCTCTGCAGGTGACTCTGCAATCGCAGGCGAGGACGGGCGGCTTCCAAAAGCCTCGTGATGTGGTCAGTACGTCTTACTATGACCGGCTCATGAACGAGCGCACCCTCTCGGCAAAAGAAATTCGACAACGTCTGGAAGAGGAGAAGGCTCGACAAGAGCGCGAAAAGGAGAACCAAGATGCTGACGAGGCTATTGAAGAGGAGGAGGAAGGAGACGAAGAGGATTGATTACTCTGTCAATGTTGAGTAAAACCCTTGTATTTCACAACTTAAAACCGTTTATCACACTTCTATCAGTTCGAGTCCTGGATTTGATAAAGCGCATGGAACGCAAGGGTTGCAGTGTTTTGTTTTGGGGATTTTGAATGTGGGCCATCACCAGGGAAGAGGATATTTAGAAGAAGAGAAGCTGAAAGGCCGCACAACACACAAAGTGAGTTGACGCCTGAGAGCGTAATAATAGAATAATGCTTGGAACTGGAGTGTTGGATACTCTTTGCGATGTTAACTGTTTGCGGTAGCATCTCGAAGAGAACACACGCTAAGGGTGAACCGTCAAATGAGAGAGAGGCGAGGCGATGGGGGTACAGGAACTCAATGAAAGAAGGAAGAGTCTATGACAAGTCTTGATGGGATGTGAAAGAAGGCGCTATGGAAGGACAAGTTCAAGAATCGAGAGTGAGACAGAGAGAGTGAAGGCAATGGGGCACCACAGTTTATGTAGATCGCATTTTTTTTGCTTTTTCTTCTTTTTTTCTTGTAGCAATCATAGGATTCGACACATAACTAGGCGTTTCGAAGGGGAGCAAAAAAGAGAAACAAAAAGAAGAGCAAGTTTTTTTGGGTGTGCTGAATGCTTTCAGTAAAGGTGCGTTGAATGTGTGCATCGTAATGGAATCCTTGAATATAGGCCAGAGCTGTACGATGAGGTGGGAAGCACCAAGGTGAACACAAAAAAGCCATTAAGAAATCACTAAATGGGATAACTGCCATGGGAGAGTAACAGCTGAAGATGCGTTCACGTATTGCAATTAATTAGAGGAAAATAATAAACTTTGGCTCTAGTTAGAAAGTTTAAGGAAACAGGCAGAGAAGTATAGAGCACGTCGGCAAAAATACGAAAAACCCATTTGAATGTTGTGCATTTCAGGGGAGACGCGATTATGAAAGAGAAAGAGACGCGTGACACATTTCTTCGATTCGTTTTTTTTCCTAAAACAATATTTTGAAAGCTAGACACTCTTAAGGCGCTCTTGAAATTCCAGTTTAAGAAGTCGGAGAGAGATTAAAAGCTATAACAACTAGTAAAAGCACGTATATGGAGTTGAGTCAAAGCTCACAGTTTGGCGAACGGCACCTGATTGTAAAGTGGGAAAGCATAAAGACAACGCGTTAAGTTTTCCATTTCTAGAGCACTTTAGATGATAAATGGTCAAGTGTGTTGAGGGTGAAGGAATTCTTTTTCGTAAGGCGATTTTTGTAAAACTTTTCGTCATCTTCGGCCTTTGTTTTTTTTCGACCGAGATTAGACACCGTAGAGCAGATTGGGGGAAGTTGAAGACACATATGCGTGGAGTGGCATTTCTGGCTAGATTAGAATCTCCCAGCTGGGTGATGATATTCAAGAGGAACTAGAGAGACAGAGGAGAAGTGAGAGCTCTGAGCAATGGCTATGCGTAAGAGAAACGGAATATTGAGACGAGACTGGTTGCAAACGAGCGAAAAGCACACGCAAGAAAGAACGCAAGACACACTGACGTAAGCTGCAAGAAGATCAAAAACGGGACGAACTACTTTACGAATACGACGTCGACGGCGCATCTCCTGGGGCGGCCATCACTGGTGGCGGCGCGCCTGGAGGCGAAAGTGCCGACGGTGAAACTGGTGGCGGAGCCTCGGGTTGAGCTGGCAGTTTGGCTAGTTCCTTCAAAGCATTGTGTGCAGCCATTTCTGCAGCGTCGTCCGTCGTCGGACCGCTGCCGTGGCAAACCTAACAAGCACACTTAAAAATTTTCCTAGCTGCTTACAATTGGCTTGTCGACTCCAAGTGTTACGAGAGCGAAGTAGCCCTGGTCTCCTCCATTCTGCAAGGCGAATCATTTTGTCTTTTCCCGATGTAAAAACCTGAGGGAAGTTGGTGTATTGAACCGAGAACTTGATGCTGTCGGCGATTCGTTCAAGGCGATGGCGTGGCGTCTCACGCGGATCGTGCACGCCCACACTTGGTGTGGAACTTTGAACGTCCTTCAGAGAGAACATGCCGATTGACTCGTCGGGCATTTCTGATAACGGGCAAGGTTAAGAGACTCTCATGCAACCTCGATAATTTGGAGAGCCGCGTGGGTTTTTCTGGAGATACTCGTGGTTCCGAATGAACACTTGTGCCATTGTGGCCATTTGTAGGCGCTGCTCCATGCTGAGAACCTTCTTCGAGTCTTTGCTTCGACGCTTCATCTTCGTCACCAGCACTACTTCTGACTTTAAGGGAGTGATCAGCGTCTCCGGATAGTTGCTATCGTCTGAAATCTCAAGATGAAAAGCGGAAGACTCCTAATACCTGGAGGAGGACAAGCGCTGACTTCATTGCTGAACGTAACGCGTCGACGTGCCGTCGGAGTAGTGGGCGAAGGCGAATCGCCCTTCTTCGACTCGGGACTGTTCTCACTGTCCCGGCTTTCTCTGCTCTCTCGACTCTCCCGACTATCGCCGCTCTCGCGACTGTCACGGCTTTCACGATTCTCGTTAACATCCGCGACATCGCACGTCAATTCCTTCCTGAGCACATTTCCTCCTTAGACTCTGAGCTATGAGACCCACCACGGCTGATCCGTCCATGTCTTCTCCACGCTACCCTCCGAATCCTGAAGACTTATGAAGTCTTCTGCGTTGAATACGCCAATTTCCAGTTGACCATCATCTCCGGTTCGTCGCTTGAGAAGACTCTTCCCTGGTTGTGGCATGGCCTTTACGTAGCCGATCTTCCCGAGCATCGCCTCGGCCGCTGCTCTCTTGGCGAGTCTTTTATTGGGACCCGATCCTTGAGCGGTCTCCGTTCCACACATCACCTGAAGGATAATGTCCTTGTCAAGTGTTCAAACCTCGACGACGAACTCCTTGTAGCGACTCTGTCCCCGTTCGGCAATAAACTCGAAGACTGGTTCTGGCTCGTTGCGCGCTTGTTGGACTTGAATAAGGCGACTGACGGGGTTGATCTGATGCCCGTACTCCGGATCCATCTTCTTGTCCTTCACGATCGTCTTCCGCTTCAGCTCTCGGTTCACATTTGTCACCTTCTTCGTCGACTTGTACAGAGACGAGGCTATGAACAGCGGAGAAGACTCTGAAGAGAGCATAAGTCAGAAGCTTATAAAGTTACCAAGATGTGCAAGGATCTTCGCGCAGGCATCCTGCTTCGCCGTCTTTTTCTTCTTACCATGTCCATCCTCAGTGATGACTTGTTGATCGGGAGCGCTAGGCACGAGTCGACAACGAACCATATAGCTTCTCTCGTGTGGTGGCCCCTCCTCGTGAATCACCTGCCGAGAGTTTACTTTGACAATTGGGACAACTCACTTCAAATTCGACGTTCATCTTCAATTGCAAGGCACATTCGTGGACCTTCGAAATGACTGATTTCAGCTTGTACTTCGGCGTCGGAGACGAATCCTCTTCCCTTTTTTCCTCTTCCTCGGGCGATCTATCTTCACCATTGCCATTCTCGTCGGTGCTTTCGCTTTTTCTTGGTGGCGAGGGATTTACGTCAAGGGCCGCAATCATCGGGCCAAGGTAGAGGAGTGCCTGTATAGTTAATACGTTTACGTATGTGTGCTAATGTCTACCTGCTTGGCTGCATTCTGCTTCGCCTCAATACTCGTCGTGGCATGTGCGAGGAAGAGTGGATAGCCCTTGCCGAGAACCACTCCAACACAGAAGACTTTAGGTGGTGGGGGGATGAAGAGCGGTGTCGGTGGCGGGCGCGATGGTTGAAAGTTCGAAGGCAAGCGAACAGGAGGCGAGGTCGGCGTCGACGGCGAAAGAATTGTGGTTGGTGGCGGTGGAGGAGGCGGCACGGAGAAGGGCGTAAGGGGCGAGCGAGGAATCCCCGGCGGCATCATTAGCATAGGATTGAGCGGAAGCGTCGGGTACTCATCGGGACTGAACAAGTACTCTCTCCCTCTTCTCTCCTAAAATAACTCCAACCTTGTGAGCGGAGAGATGTGAAGAGGCGTAAGTTTAGGCTGTGGCGGAGTGGGGAAATGACGATAGACGGGCTCCGGAAGACCGAGACGCTGTGTGACGTGCTGTAGCAGGGTTGTTGGTGCGAGCGTCTCTAAAGGGCGTGCTCATTAGAATCAGCGTTATTAATAGGACATGCCTTTCTTCGACTTCTTCGCACTCTTTTCAGGTGGCAGCTTAAAGGTCGAGTCCTGCAGCGCCTTCTCGGCGGCGGCTTGTTGAGCCTTCTTGATTGAAGGTCCGCTCCCCTCGAAGAACTGGAAACCCGCTCATTTGCCTTGCCAGCTAAAAACAAAAACGGCACCTGGTCGGGTGTGAGATAGAGACACACGGTGAAGAGCTTCTTATGCGCCGGCCCGCTTTCATCCATCAGCTTGTACTCATGTTTCAACTAAACATTGGTTGGGAACAACAAAGCACAAACCTTGTTGTATCGTGCGAGTTCGGCGATCCGGCACATTGGTGTCTTCTCTTTCTCATCGTTCTCCCCGTAATAGTAGACGTTCTTCATGAAGCCGTTCTCCTGTGCTGCATAGTGCTGACCGCACCAAGGTTGAGGATGTATTTGTGACCGAGAGGAGCCCTACAGATGATCGTCAGCTGCTTCTCTCAGAAACTTACGTTCGAATCGCTGCGGACCTCGAAGGTCTTCTCCTTGGGCGTGGGTGGTGGCGAGTGCCGACCACCTTTGCCTCCACGGTCCTGAGACGTGGTCAGCACGCGGCGCTCCTCGAACTCCACCATGTGAACGCTCTTCGTGTTTTTCGTGGGGAATCAATTCTTCTTGCAGAAAAGGCGTCTATGTCAGTGGTAAGGCACGTTGACACTCGGGAGCATTCTATGAAGACGAAGAAGGAAGAAGCCGAAGAAGAATTAAATATGCACAGTCAGTGAAGAGATAATTAGTTAGTGAATGCCCGATGAAGGCATGTGAGGGGGGCGCGCGACCGGCACACGGCCGTCCCACTGCCCAACTGAGGGTACCTGCAACGAAAAGTTTTATAAAAGGAAAAAAAGATGCGCCTCGAAGTATTAATGCGTGAAATGCAATTGTCGGAAATTATTGTGAACTAGATATCGAGGTGAGCAAAAGGAAGAAGAGTGAGAGAGGCGCAAGCGAAAACTGGCCACCACGCAAAATGTCGTGTGCGAAAAGAGTGCGCAGCCATGAGGCCGCGACGGCGCAGCCACTGCCCACACACACAAACTCGCGTCCCCCTCATTCCGCCCCGCGCGCGTTGCACCGCCCATCTTCGCCGGTAAAGCTCGGGCAAGCGTATTAGTGAAGTTCAATTTTAGCGCAATTAAACGCGCAAAGCAATATTTAACTATAATTACATAACTCCTTCAAGTTGATGGCAAAATCGCTAACGAGATTCCCTTTGATTAATTTTCGCATTTTACATTTCTCCAACTCGGTATTTGTGCCCGAGTTTTAGTCTTTTTGTATGTTCGTTGGCCGGATCCACGGGGAGCTTCCAGGGCTAGCACTTCTTTTCATTTCCACCTTGCCTCTTTATGCTCCATTTCTCTGAAACGTAAGGATTTCAGAAAAATGGGCAACGCCAGCTCCTCAAAGAAGAATCCGCCAGTGATTGCCCAGTGTGGAGCTCCCGTTTACTGCGTTAAGCGCATTGGACCACGACATCTCCTCCTTGGAGGCGGTGGTGGAGCAGCCAAGACTGGTGTTCCCAATCAGATCGAGGTCAGTACCTATGGTTGAGATTGATCGCCACCATTTTGCAGAACCATTTGCTTTCCTTCGAGCTCCTCAGTAATCCTCAGTCGCCCGGAGATGGCAAACCCACACTTTTGAACTGTGGAAGCGTGCGAACGGATCCTTATGCGACGATGTGCATGGATGTAATTGACTTCGGACGAACGGAGGCCGGCCAGTACCTCATTGCGACAGGTCACGACCAGGTTATTTCCTTCTCGAAAGAAAATTGAGATCTTTAGTATTGCGATCTTTATGAAACACTGCGCCATAAGGTAGTTCCAAACGACGGAGGAGAGCCCGTATTGACTTTCGAGTTTCGGCATGTAGCCAAATTCATCACTGATCATCTTGAGGACGGCTATCAGGTACCGCTTCAGGTTTTTTTCCTGAGTTATATATCCATTATCTTTTAAGAAGTGTGTGAGATTCGATCGATCAACAAGTGGTAGGCGTCTAGTGACAGGAGGAGCCGATGGGCATATCAGAGTCTTCGATGTTAGGCAGATTCTCGAAAACAGGGTATTGTCTTTCCTGTCAAATTTCTTATCAATCGCTTTCAGAATCCGAATCTAGAGCGCAAGCCCATCCTCGAAGTCCAAGCTCATCACGGCGATGTCAACGACGTGGATGTTTCTCAAGATGGAAGGGCCATTATTTCTGTTGGAGACGATGGAAAAGTGTTGATTACGGATATTGAGACCGGCAAGAAACTTCTCGAGCTCCCGACGCCTCTCCAATTGCCCAAGGGATACAAGGTTCATTAGCATTTCGACCTCAACAATCATTTTTAGGTTCGAGCAGCCAAGTATGCGCCTCTCGGTGGCAACAATCTCATTTTCGTCACGGCTTATAACGAGATCCAAATGAAGACCAAGACCGTTTCATATCTAGCCTTGTGGGCTTTCAATCGCGAGCGCCAAACTTGCAAACCCATTGTTCTTCGAGACGTCTGCAAAGAGGTCTGAACCCGGCTATTCAAACATGACGATCTTCGTTTTTCAGGGAATTTCTTCCATTTCTCTGAGTCCATGCGGCAATTACATCGGCTTGGGAACGCTCGCGGGCAGCGTCGGCATTTTCGACACTCACGAACTGAAGACCCTTCATTGGGCTCAAGAAACACACGAGATCTTCGTGACGGATGTGGAGTTTCTCGATCGTCGAGCTGGAGACCTTTCGTTGCAACCGGCAGCACAGGGAGGTCAAGTCCCAATCATTCCGGGTCCAGCTGCTTCTTCGCGTGCCTCGCTTGTCTCCCTTTCGGCCGACATGAAAGTTCAGCTTCACGTACTGCCCAAGGCCACTCCGCCCTCGTTCACGAGCTTCCTTCTCAAAGCGTCAATGGCTTCCCTCATCAGTTACTATCTGGTCTGGTCACTTGCATCCTAAGGGCTTTCTCAAGTTTCGAATTTATGTGATGTTTTCCGTATTCAGGCACTGTTATGCGTTGTGAAAATGCGTCTCTTCCAGTTTTGGCCTTCAACCATTGCATAAGAATTCCATTTCCGATACCATGATTCGTTCTTCTGCAAGGCAATCCTATTTATCATCGTTGTACATTTTCGTGGTGGTGGCTGAGTGTGCGCGCCATAAACAGTCATTCGATGAAGATGAAAAGGTCATTTCACCCTTGTCAGCCTTCTTCACGACGTTGATGTGGGTGAGATCTTCGAGCAAACGGGAAAACGAGGGTCGCGGTTTGAGTCACTTTGTGTGTCTTGACAATGAAAGTGAAGAGAGAGAAGGAGACGCCACTCCCTAGAGACCTCAACGCTCCAATGCGTTTTCTTCTCTCAGACGGGGGATGAATCTCCTTTCTTTGTTTTGCATTCTGCATTGAAATCGCTGAAAAGTGTGTCCCAATTGATTTCAAATTCCCACTCAATCGCCTTGAAATTCCTTGTGCGCATTTATGAAGGCAACCGGCGGCAACCTCTCTCACCGAATCGGGCGCATGTCTTGAGAGCGGTAACTAATTTTCTCGGGGGCGCCGAGAAACCTCCT
Source organism: Poikilolaimus oxycercus (assembly GCA_034700245.1). Classification (NCBI taxonomy): domain Eukaryota; kingdom Metazoa; phylum Nematoda; class Chromadorea; order Rhabditida; family Rhabditidae; genus Poikilolaimus; species Poikilolaimus oxycercus. The sequence continues at coordinate 31,230 of JAQIXL010000185.1, forward strand.
CCTTCTCTCACGCTGCCGCCATCGCCATTGCGGTTGAAGGAGAACCCACGGCCGCTGCCATTTCGCGCTGTCGGCCTGATCGACACGTGCAGGGGCTCCCCCTCCCTCTCCCCCCTCGTCCTCTCCGCCTTCTGCCCCTCACTCCCTTTTTCTGGGCTTTCTTTCTCTTCTTTGAGACTCCGCTCGCTGCTCATTCTTCCGAAAACTTCGACGGACTAGCCTCATGTCGCGCATCCAAAGACGCGCTCGTCTTGGCTCATTTTCTGAGTGCATCCCTCCTTTAGCGTTCCGAATTGCTCGTCGGTGACCTTCTCCCTCCTCGCAGTCCCTTAGAAGGAATTGCCTGTCTCCGGGGCGGAGGAGGTTCTCCTGGTCGAGGCCACAAACAGCCTGCATCGGCCCTCCTTCTACTCCGTCTCTCTTTCTCTCTGCATCGGAATCCTCCACTCTACAAGGCTTCCTCGTTTAGTTCGTCGTTGCTTGCTTGCGTGTTTGTCCAACTTGGAAGCGAAGCTTGTGGGGCGCGCCAGCAAATTGATTGGCATACGGAAGAGGCCCATGTTCCCGCTTTTATAGAAGTTTCGCATCGAACACCTCTACCACCCGTTTCCGGCATTTGTCTGTCTTTCTCCCGTTCTCTGTTTACACCAAAAAAGAGAAAGAACTTGAAAGGCGTGGAAATCGAACTGCATCTGCTGCTCGTCGAGGGAGTCTGGATTGGGAAAGAGAGAAACGCTTCGGCACGACGAGTGCGCGAAATCCGAGAAGGGAGGTGTGTCCATCATCGATCGATTCTCACCAGACTCGGAAAACCTCTCCACCACATGGCCAACTTTCCGCCTTCTGCGCGTGTTTTTTCTTTCTTTTTTGTTTTACCCATAATTGATTTCTAAACGGCCCGCCAAAAATTTCGAAACCTAATGACATCAACAAGAGACTCGAGATAGGTGCGAGTTTGCCGCCCGTGAGAGAGCGCGAGAGAGACGTGTGCGGCCGAGGGTCAGCACAGAAGAAAAGACACGCACCCGAGGGGCGCTGACTCAGCCCGCAGTCCGCGCCCGCCTCGTCGTCCCTCCACCGGTCGCGCCCAGTCACTGTGTGTGCCGAGCATGACATGTTCTCGCTCATTCAATTACCAGTTGCTCTCTCCAACTCTCTCTCCAGTGCATCGTCATCTCTCTCTTTCTTTCAAACTGCTGTCTCAACGGCGCGCGCCGAGTTACCCCGGCGCCACGCGGCTTGCGGCCGCCTTTTTTGCGCGACTCCGCCGCGCTCGTCGATTTCGAATCGGACCGAGTCGGGCGAGGGCCGAAGAGGCCGGCGAGGGCGGCCAGCCGGAGATTCAGAAATGGCCTCGTTTTTTTGGCTTCCAGCTCTAGAATCCACGGCACGACCTCTCCCGACAAGCACAATTAGCGTAATGAGAGATGGGTGGAAAGAGGCGAGCTTCGCTTCCATCCCCTCGTCTCGCTTCTCCCCCCACCCATATTCCGGCTTTTCACACTCCGCTCGCGCGCGCCTTTTCACTTTTCAGTCTGCCTCGTTTTGCGCGAGCTAACGCTTCTTTTTGCCATTTACACTTTCACAGCCACTTCACAGCTTGGTTCTCGCACTCGGAAGGGGAAAGCTCAAATTGGTTCGCACTTGTCTGATCCGACCAATCCCAAGCTCTCCTTCTGCCCTGTGGTCGACCACAGGAACCTCAACTCCGCGTGTGTCTCTTCTTGCTGCCCCTCCACACCCCCGACGAGCCGTTCAATCGATATACGCGCACCCACACCGGGCTTTGTTTACATTTTTGCACAGGTTTGTCATCATGCTTCGTCGCCCCTGGTGGGCCACACATTTATTGGGAAATCGGGTCGTGTCCACGAAAGCTAACAAATCCCATCCCTGCTCGTTTAGGCTTTTTCGTGATTGGTTGTTATGCGTTTCTCTCGCGAATCGAGCCGGCAGCGAGAAGTGGAAGGAGTGGAAGGGAGAAGACTTTCAGGCGCGCCTTTCGGGTCGTCGGGCGACGAGGGAGAGTCTTCTCGTGTGACATCGATCCTCCGGCCCTCGGCGCTCGCGGCGAGGAACGACGACGACGGCGACAAGATGGCGTGGGTCAACCAGGGCATGCAAGCCCTCATCCCCGTCATCAATCGGGTCCAAGTATGAGATTGCGTTTTCTTCGAAGAAATCATTTATTCATTTAGGACGCATTTTCCCAACTCGGCACAACAGTGCAGTTCGAGTTGCCGCAGATCGCCGTCGTTGGTGGGCAGAGCGCTGGAAAATCGTCCGTGCTCGAGAACTTCGTCGGAAAGTGAGTAAATCTTTCAATGATCTAAAAAGCACACTGTGACGATGATTCACCATGAGGATAGCAAAACATCTTCTTTCCCTCAAGGAAGATCTCTTTCTTCGATTTCCCTTGTTGACGCACTTGCCGCCTTCCGGCTCACCCAGTATTAAATACTCGGCGTTTATTTTTCGTCAAAGGAAGCGAGTCGTTTTTGCGCGCGCTCTCTGCCGGCGGCATGCCTCGTCGTTTTCCGAGGCCGGAGGACATCGATTTGCGCTTGCCCGCTTGCGGGTGGGTGAAGTCTGAAGACGAAGAAGACGGGCCCCAACTAGAGAGAGAAAGAAGGAAGGCGGCGGAGGAGGAGGGACATATTGAATTTTTCTTTATAGTCTTTTGCCGAAAAGGGCACCGCTTCGCCTTTGAGTCCACCAAAAATCCGATACTCGGGCATTAAAAGCCAGCACTCAAATCAAGAGGGAGGTAAAAAGTGGAGGATGTGCGTCACTCTGCCATATCCAATAGAAGAGGATCGAGGGAGATAATTCCCATACGCAAAGAATAAGAAGGAAGCTTGCAGGGACTTTCTTCCCCGCGGCTCAGGCATCGTCACTCGTCGACCGCTGATCCTTCAGCTGATTCAGGACCGAAATGGTCTGTGTTGAAGTTTGGAAATGTTATGTTGCTAGAATACGCTGAGTTCCTTCACAAGAAAGGCATGCGGTTCACGGACTTTGATGCGGTGCGCAAGGAGATCGAGGATGAGACGGACCGAGTCACCGGCCAAAACAAGGGAATTTCGCCACACCCCATCAATCTTCGAGTCTTCTCACCCAATGGTAACCTCGCTGAAAGTCAAAATGCCTTCTTTCAGTTTTGAATCTTACGCTCATCGACTTGCCCGGTCTCACGAAGGTACCCGTCGGCGATCAGCCCGCTGACATCGAAACTCAAATTCGTGACATGATTCTGACATTCATCAGTCGAGAGACCTGCCTCATTCTTGCCGTAACGCCTGCCAACTCGGATCTCGCCACTTCGGATGCGCTCAAATTGGCCAAAGAAGTCGATCCGCAAGGCTTGCGCACTATTGGCGTCCTCACGAAACTCGACCTCATGGACGAGGGCACGGATGCCCGTGAGATCCTTGAGAATCGCCTCTTCTCGCTGCGACGAGGCTATGTGGGCGTGGTGAATCGTGGCCAAAAGGACATCATGGGCAAGAAGGACATTCGAGCTGCTCTTGATGCTGAACGCAAATTCTTCCTTTCCCATCCGTCCTACAGGTGCGGCTGTACTAACACGAGGAACTTTTTGTGTTTGTAGACATATGGCAGATCGACTTGGAACACCATATCTACAACAAACACTCAATGCCCAACTCACGAACCACATCCGGGACACGCTCCCAACACTCAGGGACTCACTACAGAAGAAACTTTTTGCACTGGAGAAGGACGTCGCAGAATACAAGAACTATCGTCCGGATGATCCATCGAGGAAGACGAAGGCACTTATGCAGTATGAGGACATTTCAAAGCTTCCATGAGAGTTGATTTTAGAATGGTTCAACAGTTTACTGCTGACATTGAGCGATCAATTGAAGGCTCATCGGCTAAGCTTGTTTCCACAAATGAGCTTTCTGGTGGTGCACGCATCAATCGACTCTTCCACGAGAGGTTTGACACGACTTTGAGGGAAGTTATTGTCCAGATTCCCATTCGAAATCGTCAAGATGGAAATCGACGAGAAAGAGATGCGGCGAGAAATCCAATACGCCATTAGGAACATTCACGGTATTCGGTGAGACCTTCGACTCTTACGCGATTAATTTTCTGGATTGCTCATGTTCTTACTTCAAATCTTTCAGAGTCGGTCTCTTCACGCCCGATATGGCCTTTGAGGCGATCGCCAAGAAGCAGATCTCGCGTCTCAAGGAGCCATCGCTGAAGTGCGTCGACCTAGTCGTGAACGAACTCGCCAACGTGGTCCGTCAATGCGCCGAAGTGGTAAGTATGCAGGGTTTGGACGCAAACATTCCTCGGAACTCTTGGCTCAAAGAAGAGAGAAGAGAAGAAATGTCAACTCACTTTGTAGGTTGGGCGCTACCCTCGTCTGCGTGATGAGATCGAACGCATCGTGACAACGAACATGCGGGAAAAGGAAGCCTATGCCAAGCAACAGATCGCTCTGGTTGTCGACTACGAGCTCGCCTACATGAACACCAACCACGAGGACTTTATCGGATTCTCAAAGTGAGGACGCGTAGATGATTGACGATTTGCTGTGCTTCCAGTGCCGAGGCGAAGGCCAATTCATCCAGCTCCTCGAGCAAGAAGAATCTTGGTAACCAGGTGATCCGTAAGGGCTGGCTGTCCGTCAACAACATCTCCTTCGTGAGGGGCTCCAAGGACTGCTGGTTCGTCCTCACTTCGGATAACCTCTCCTGGTACAAAGACGATGAGGTTTCTTGACCTTCTCCGAGCGTTAGACACCAAATGTTCAGGAAAAGGAGAAGAAGTACATGCTTCCACTCGACGGCATCAAGCTCCGCGACCTCGAAAGTGGCTTCATGTCGCGGCAACACAAGTTCGCCCTGTTCTACCCCGACGGAAAGTGAGTCCATTTTTCACTTTCAAGTAAGCCAAAAGATTGGGAAAGAAGAAGAAGTTACAAAAACGGAGTTGATTTCAGCACGTAAGCGCCTATTGTGAGATCCCCTGAGAGAGAACCTGAGAGAGCTGGCCTCGCTGCCTTTAATTTTTGGAAGTTTTCCTCTTCCACCATTCTAGTCGCTTTGTGTATAACCCCCGCATCACCCGAAGGCTGCTCTCTAACGGATCTGCCGTGCGTGATCTACTCGCCCAACCACTCGCTTCCCCCGAAGACTATTTCTTCTCTAGCACACATACTTTTCTTCTTCTACTTCACGTGTCGAGACCCGTCTGTCGTCGTTGCCGTCCATTTTCTCTTAAAGCCGTCCTGTTGGGCAGAATCTGTGGAAGGTGCCCCAAAATGCGGAAGAAAACTCACGCTTCGCACAGTGGTGTCTTGGAAAGCTCGCAATTAACGCGCTATTCGTCGTTGTAGAGGGGAAGCTTGACGAAGTAGGAGCTGCACACTAGAGAAATGAGGACGAAGCGTTTTCAGGAAGTAAGTGTCCTTCGAGTTTCGAGAGACAAAGAGAGTAAAAGTGCCCCGCCGTATGTTTTCTTCACGCTTGCCTTGCGTCCGTGCTTCTGTTGTGGCTTTCTTCTTGCAATATCGGCGGTGGTGATGGGGAAAAACAGAACTTCATCGTTAGAGGAGAACAAATTGGACAGAGACAGCTTTCTGTGTGCTGTGTTGGCTATATATCGTTTCGTGGTTGTCTGCTTCGACGAGAAGACAGAAGTGTCCCGAAAGAGGCACAAGCACTTGCTTCCCTTACTCCCTCAACCTTCTCCTCTTCCTCGACCTTTCCTGTTCTTGCATATCGCCGTTTCTCCTCTCTATGTGTTCTTTTCTGTAGTCCGACTCGACATACACACGACCTGCGTGCCATGGCCTTTACCCCTATATTCTTCTTCTACCCTTTATCTCTTAGTGATGAGGGAAGCAAGCACAACCGTTTGCAGGAACATCTACAAGGACTACAAGCAACTTGAGCTCGGTGCCAACAATCTCGACGAGGTTGATGCTTGGAAGGCTTCTTTCCTCCGTGCTGGTGTATATCCTGAGAAGCAGAAGGCTCCGGAGGATGAGGTCAGTTGAGCTCCGTTCTTTTTCGATACCAATATTTACAGTTGCAGGAAGTAAGTTTAAAAAATCGGACTTCTGGTGGTAATTAGTGAATGAATGCAGATGTTGTGTACAGATAGTGTCAAACTATTTTTATTTTGAAATTATTGGTGTGATCCCCTTAGTTTCTGAGTTTCGGAGGAGAATCTTGATGTTGGTGAATACTGGGAAGCTTCCAGGGCCAGGAAGTCATCGAGGACAGCAGTCTCGATCCCCAACTCGAGCGTCAAGTGGAGACCATCCGCAATCTTGTCGACTCCTACATGCGCATCGTCACGAAGACCGTCAAGGACCTCGTGCCGAAGGCCATCATGCATCTCATTGTCAATCAGGTAGCTCAAATGACCGGCAAAGAAACTGATATATTCTAGGTGAGCGAATTCATGAAGGACGAGTTGCTGGCTCATCTCTATCAATGTGGAAACACGGTATGAATTGTTTGCAAATCTCAAGTTGTCATTCTGCAGGAGGAGCTCATGGAAGAGTCTCAGCTTGAGGCGACGAAGCGTGAGGAGATGCTTCGCATGTACCACGCTTGCAAGGAGGCGCTGAGGATCATCAGCGAGGTGAACATGAGCACCCTCAGCTCGGACGCGCCGCCGCCGCTACCTCCAAGCGACTACAGACAGTGAGTCTTCTTGTAGCATGCATGGTGTGTTTCTAGGATGAATGGCCCTTCGCCGGTGCCCATGAATCGTCCGGCGCCGGTGCCGCCCGGTGGTCAAATCCGAGCGGCTCCCATGCCCCCACGTCCCGGTCAGGGTGGTCCCTATCCACCGCAGGGCATGGTCCCTCCAGGCATGCGTGGACCACCACCGCCAGGAGGAGGCCAGCCTCTTCCACCTCCACTTGTCCCACAGTAAGTTCATTTCATCCTGACTTTGATGCTAAACCAATTCTTCACTCCATACAGGCGTCCAAAATAAGAACACCAAAGGGTAAACCGTTGCTTGACGTTTGGTTCACGTTGTGCTTATTTGTCATAGTTTCGTTCTTCATATATTCCCCGTGGTTTGGCACACTTCCGATTTTTGCAATATTTCTAGGGGTTCAGTGGCATGTGGTGTGTGACTTGGAAATTTTCAGTTCCTTTTTTCTAATTCGCCGATTTCAGACGGGTACCGACTCCTCAGAATTCGGGAGCACCACGCATTCCCGAACGACCACAGGTGCCAGCAAGGCCGTACTAAAGGTCGAAGAGAGAGTCGTCTGTTGCCTCGTCCTCATCCTCAGTGTCCTCAAGTATCTTCTTCATCCTTCCTTCATCATGCAACAATTCGTTTCCTCTTCTCCCGCTCTCTTCTCAACGTTTGCGAATGTTCTGCATTAGTCTGTCGTTGTGTGTGGCGGTGCACATTCACTCACACAATGTACGTCACCTCGCTTCTTCTTCTCCTCTCTCTTCTTTTCTTGTCGATGACTCAGTGAAGTGTGTGTAGCCCGTGGCTAGCGACGTCTCCATCTTCTTATGCACAGAGGCTGTGTAGGCGATTTTGGAGTTCTCCCTTGGCTTTCGCATCACTTCGTGAAGAGAGAACGTTTTTGTGTGCGTGCAGCACTGGCATAGTTGAACTACTACGTGATCCTTTCCCTCTTCTCTCAATCCCCGATTGCCCAGATTCGCACAGAGTCCCCAATTGTCTCCAAGCGCCCAAATTGTCCTCAGTCGTCGCCTTTATGCACATGGAGTCCCGTTCTTCGTCTCTCGGTGTGAGTTTACTTCAAATAAGCAATGAGTGTTAGGTGGAAGCCAACGGCTTGTGTTGTCCCAGAGAGTGAAACTTTTGTTGTTCTTGTGTTGTGTTGGCCTAAATGTAGACCCACATGAGGCATAGAGTTGAATATTGCGATTATTTGCGAGCCGAGAACTCTGCCAGTGCGACTCTCCTTTCTCTTCTCTTTTTGTTTGAAAAGACATGCATTCTCTTTTCCCAAACACACCCACTTATATGCATGTCTGACTAGCAATACACTGAAGAAACAACTTCGATCCGGCTGTGTTCCTTTTTTTAGTTTTTATTTACTCAACGTCGTCATTAATAGAGCTCCGTCTCCATACACACTTAGAAGCATAGCGCGGTCTGTGAAAAATTATGGGGAAAATGAAGAGAATTTTTCGTCTTTGTGCGAAAAAGAAGGTTGTTTCCACTCCTCTCATTCGCTCTCATTCCCCTTAATATGGATATTTTTGCGAGGGTGACTATGCACCGTCGTCCAAAATTTAATATGACACACAAGTTTAATTCTTAATTTATTAATATTTCACACTGTGCGAAGTATTTCTCTCCTCGTCGTCGTCGCATCAGGCTTGTTTGCCCCCACTAGCACTCCTGTAATCGAGTCAAGTCTCTCTCCCCAATTCACGTTTGTACCTATAGAAAGTGATAAATTATTTCGCGTTAATTGCTCTTTATTCACAAAAAAGAAAAACAAAAAATGAATAGATATTTTGAGCAAGATAGACAAGGCGAAGTAGATTCGGTAAAGCTTGAGGAATCGGCTGTGTTTTGTGAAGTTCGTTGAGCTGTGTGGGAGAAGGGATCTCAACCGGACATGTGGCATGCACCAGGCGCTCGAGATTTGAAGAGTCAAAGGCAAGGCAAGAACGAAGAGCAAGGCAATATATCGTACGTAATAATTCGAAGAAAGTCATATTGCAAGCACGTGACAATAAACAAATAGAAGTGTGGCAGTCATAACTATGTTCATCTGAGATAGCGCATGTGATTTCTACAGTTTGCTAGAAGGCAGTGCGAAGCTTGTGAGAGGCAAGAGGAAGACTCAATTGAATTTCGTTTCCTAGCATGGTGGTTTCGGGGTACAAGGTGTGGGTCCGCGACATTGCTGGGACTCATCGGCCATGCCCATGCAGTGGCAGCCCGCCTCGCCGACACACTGGCGAGAGCGCTGCTGGGAGCCGATGTCACAGGCCGATGCCACCGAGCACGGACTCCAAGCGCACCACTCGGTCCATTGGCATTGTGGTGCGCAAGCGTGGAGGTTGCACTCGTGACTCTCGCGATCCGGACCAGGGCACTCGCACTCGTCGTCGAAGCGATCGGCTGAAGAAGGTCGAGGGGGGAGTGTAATGTCTGCGCGATGAGTCACTCACAGGAAGAGCCTTCGCGTTGACAGACGCGCGTGCGGAACTGCGCCCCGGTGCCGCAGTCACGATCGCACTGCGACCAGCCGCACCAGTCGCTCCAGCTACAACAGCCACGATCGTTGCACAGCGAGTCCTCCTGAAGCATGTTGCCATCAGCAGTTGAAGACGGTATACCTGTCCAGGTCCAATACAATCCTTTGAAATTTCGCCGGTGGCAGTCAAACATTCGCGTGTTCGAGCTCGACGACCCGGTCCGCAGCTCGCACTACACGGACTCCACTCGCACCACTCCGTCCAAGCCGAGCATGGCGGCCCGAAGCAATACAGCGATTCCTGAGAAAGTAAGAAAGAGTTCTCGTCACGAAAACCAATACCGTCTGTGGACCGATACAGTCATCTCCATATTGGCAAATGCGGTTGCGTGTCTTCGAGCCATCTCCACAAGTAACACTGCAGGCGCCCCACTCCTGCCATGCTGCCCAATAGGAGCAAGGCGGAAGCTCGCATGGGCGTTCCTCCGTTCGACTTCCTGCACTTTTGTTCAAAGAAGTGGAAGTCGCGAACCAGGGCAGAGATCGTTTCCATGGACTCCGCCGAGGCAAGTCCTCTGGCGGCTCACCGTTCCTCGTCCGCAAGTCACGGTGCACTGGGTCCAGTCTTCCCATTCAGCCCATTCCGGGCAAGGTCCAGCATCACATTGGTCAACCTAAAGATTCCATTATGAGCTCTTAGCTCACCTCGAAGTCCTTTCCCTCACATCGTTGAGTTCCAAGCTCGCAGTAGCGCGTGCGAATCCTCTCGCCGGTTCCGCAAGAGCCCTTGCATGGACTCCACTCGCACCAGTCGGACCAAGTCTTGCAAGGCTGAAGACTGCAGAGGGCGTCCTCGATGCTCGGACCCTGACAGTTGCCGGCCGGGCACTCACGACGTCGCTGCTTCAGACCGTCGCCGCATGTACATGAGCAGATCGACCATTCTGACCATTCAAGAAACTCTCCTGTTTTTACAATTAGTATAATTACAGAATGAACTCGATCATACCAAAGACTTGAGGAGTGGGATAACAGCCTTCTTGAAGGCATGGTGGTGGTGGAGGAGGAGCTGGAAGATAGCGAGTCGGCGGCGGTGGCGGGGCAACGTATTGGGTCGGCGGTGGGATGTACTGCGTCGGTGGCGGAACGTACTGAGGAGTTGGAGCGGCGGCACGAGGAGGGCATAGTCCAGTCAGAGCGTCACATGGAAGAGCGACTGGGACAGCCGGGTGACGCTGGTTCGGTCGTGGTTGCTCCAATCTACGGAACATTATATAGTTGAACGTTGTCTTACCTTCGCTGGTATTGCTCAGCGTACGGATCGGGAGGATATGACTGTCTCGGTGGGTAGGTAGGTGATTGAGGTTGGGGCTGGGGCTGCTGAAGAGCCGGGAATGGCTGCTGAGGCGATTGCGGTGGACGCTGAGGTGCTGGCTGAGGAGGGTAAGGACGCTGCGGAGGTTGAGGCTGCTGAGGAGCTGGCTGGGGTTGTTGCGGTGGCTGAGGTCGAAGTTGCTCCTCGCGTCTCCGCAACTCTTCTTCATGCTGACGACGTCGGTCCTGCTCCGCCCTCTGACGCTCTTGAATCTCGCGTTGTCGGTCCGCTTCTTGCTGTTGGTATGAAGGCCCTGCTTGTTGAGGCTGGGCAAAGATCTGCTGCTGCGGCGGCTGGCGTGCTGGACAACCTCGACGCTGGATCTTGCGACCGTATTCGCACGTTCGCGATCTTACTTGGTGACCTGAAGAACTTGAGCCTTATATTTCGACACTCACCAAGAAGAGAGCAGTGAGCCCAATCAGTCCATGAGCCTGCCTCCTCCACAGCGGCATTAGGATTTTCAGCTGAGCCCAAGTTTTACTTTCGCGGAAGAAATAAACCTCGCTTTGTGCGATTGACGTGATCCGATGAAGAGGCGACGCCGTCCTCATCAAGAGGAGGGAAGTTGTCGAATTCACGGCAGTCCTTCACCACTTCGAGCATCTTCACCAGGTCTTTCTTGTTCTCGGGCTTCTGCTCGATGAGATCCATCTGAAGAATTCGGCATGCTTTGCCAAAGTCATCCAAACCACCTTCTCATGCACGCTGTTCTTCTCGAAGAGATAGCAGTAGTGGTGTTTCTTCTCGCCGTGGATGTAGTAATAAACAACTGCAACACGAAGCAAAAGTCGGCGGTTGGCCCCGCATTTCTCCGGAGAACGCGCCCTCTGCCTCTTTCTCTTCCACACGAGCCGCATTCATTAAACTGCCGGCCATTCCTCACCCTCCCTGCAGAGGTGAGGACGCCACTTTATCTTCGCCGAGCTCGTTGGTGGCAAATTTCACGCGTCAGCACAAAGATTTGTGCCTTACCACCGGCTCTTCTTCTCTCAAGACACACCATTTGCAAAGCTCGGCTGGTCTGAAGAAGCAAAACTTACCGGCGGAACAGGCGGGATACATATCGATGCATTTCTTCTGGCACTCAAAGGCAGTCGCTTGAAGCACCTCGAACGGATCGGAGCCGACGAGCGCCGTGTTGTTGTGCATCCTCACGCAGAGATCCTCTACCTTCACGGGCTTTGAACTCTTCCTAACGACGACTCGAGCTGTAAAGGGAATCATTCTCTTCTTTTCCTTCTAGCCACCAGGTTGATGCCCGGCGGGCATTTTCTTTCCCACAACGCCAACCAGTCTTTGGGAAAGAAAGTTCAAGGATGAGCGGGCTGGAAGCAAAACCACTGATCGATTAGTTGTCTTATCCTTTCGGGTCTCTTTTGTGTGAAGTGAGACTTCAAAATGTTTTAAGAGGAAGTTGCAATGCACAAAGTTGCGTCTGCGACACGCGGGCCGGGGTGGAGAGAGACAGGTCTTTCACGTTTTTTGAGGACTTTCGTCGGGTTTCAGGACGGAAGGACTGAGAGCGAGACAACTGCTCCCGTCCGGGTGTGACGCCGCGGATCAAACGTTTTGTGACATCTTTTGAGTTGTCAAGCACCTCGGGGGTGACAAGGGGGCGATCAGCGCCGCGAGGGCTCTCGCCTCCTCCTCCTTGCGTCTTTGAGGCACCTTGTCAGAAGCTTCAAATAGCGGCTACTTCCGCGAAATCGGGCTGACTCACTCGTCAAGTGCACTTCACTACAGAGACTCATTCTGACTTTTGGTCCCAATCAAAAGATATTGAAAACTCGCATTTATAGATCGAGAACGACACCCAAATATAAAAGCTGCGATCACAAAAGAGGTCTCTGATTGTTTTGGGGATTCATAAGACGTGAAGTTCATTAAAGAATGAATTATAAAAAGTTTTCTAACCTCAACGGAGAAAGGAGCAGAGTTTGGTACCTGCATAAAGTGCAGCAATGCTGCCCAGCAGCACGAGAACCGAAAAGGTCCTCATCGTCGGCGGTTAGAGGGCAATCGCGGTCGGCGATGTAAAGCCGCGACTTCTTCCAAGCCTGAATTTGAGATGGCACTGAACGTTTAGTAAAAGTTGCAAAGGAGGAAGGCGGAGCGAGAGAAGAACGAAGTGACAGCTAGAGCACGACATGATCTTGCTTGCAGCCTCAAGGCAATGCCAAGGAGTCGCTAGAGCAAGAGAGCGTCCATGGGAGTGAAGGAAAGAGATCATTGGAGCAGGCTTCACGCACAAGATGAGCATTCATGGAAGAAGAGAAGGGGCCTATCCAAACAGGCTATCATTGGCTATCAGCTGGTTAGCGGGCAAATCGTGCTAGGGCAGGATGGCCTCTAGTTCTCATCGACTCAATCGTCGTACGCATGCCGGGGCCCGTCCACGAGGTTGCGCCGAGAAGTTGCCGCCCTCGGAGGCGGGCGAATTTTGCGTTTGTCATTTGTTGCGAATCTGCCCGTTGATGAGAGAAGAGCGGGGCTCAGACGGGTCGGCAGCTCTCGGAGGAGATCCCCCGAGACAGACGAGGCATCAGGTGTCCATTGCGTCCTTTTCATATGCAGGCGCGGCAGCGAAGGAAAGAGACACTTCCGAATGCCCAATCGTCAGGTCAAAGGGCAACGTGTCAGCGGATATTGCACAGTTTGTTAAGTTTTAATGATGCACCAAAAAGCACTTTTCTCCTGTTTGTCTCTTCTAAGACATGAGATTCTATCACAGTCAGGCGACAACACACATGACGGGGCACGACTTCCACAAAAATGAGTATGTTTCATCCCAGTATAAAGTGAAATTCTCGTCTGATTGTTAGCCGAAATGACAAGCATTTTCCAGCCATTCAAATACTTTACTTTTGCTAACTTGAGAAGATTCGTCCCGTCTTCGAGTTATCGCCTGGCTGTGATAGAATCTCATGTCTGAGTTCTTTTAATCGTAAGGCAAATCTGGGACCGTCTCTCGGCAGCTCGTGTGTAAAAGCAGACTACAATTTCTATCTCGATAGAGGCCCAAAGGGCGAAAAAAAGGGGGAAGTTTCCTTTGGTGATGAAGCGAGAAAAGAGCGTGAAATATCCATGGCCGACCAAGGAAACTTCGCCTT
>JAQIXL010000186.1:0-44889 GCA_034700245.1 Poikilolaimus oxycercus
TACCCCTCTAAATGACGTTTCCGCCCCATGGTACATGTGAAAACTTTGATCAGCACGCCGAGATCTTCAAAATGAGCACAAATACGCCAAACTTGAAAAATGGCCGGAGGGCTCCTTTAAATCTGTGAGATGCCCGCGTTGAAGGGATGGGAAGGGGAAGAGGGGGAGGAGGGGAAGGGGTTGATGGCTGGACGACTCGTCACTGAGGTCGGAGAGGGACAAGAATGAGGATCAGAAGAGTCTCAGCACGCCGAGGAGCACACACACCAACGACCACGATGTCCGCCATGACTCCGAGTCTGTAATAATCACTTGAAGGGAGAGAGAGGGGACTTGCCTTTTCTCAAGACTGCCTTCGGATGATGCGGCTCTGGTTCAGCTGCAGGCTCTGGTTCGGGCTCTGGTTGAGGTTCTGGTTGAGGCTCCGGCTGAGGTTCGGGTGCCGTCTCTGGAGAGGGCTCCGGAGAGGGCTCAGCAACTGGTTCAGGCACCGGCTCTGGAGAAGGTTCCGGGGCAGGTTCAGGTGCTGAAGCAACAGGCGGAACAGGGGCGGGTTCTGGCTCTGGGACTGCAGGTTCAGCCTCCTCTACGGAGGTCTCTGGTGGATGAACATCAACGGGAACCGCCGTCGATGGCTGGGCGTCCTTCTGGACTTCCACGGCTGGCTTGTCCTCCTTGTCCTCGATGTTGCTGGAGACGGAGACGTCGGGAGAGACGAGGGAGCAGGCGGGGTCGAAGCTCTGTGCCCATCCGAGGTGGAGGTCGTAGGCGTGGAGAAGAGCTCCATAGCCACAACTCGCCTCGATCTGACGAGCTCCGCAGCTGAGGATCGACTCCAGACTGAAATCGAGGTAAAGACTTGGAGGAAGACGCACCTCTTGCACATTCTCTTGGGAGTATCCTTGGAGAGGAGGTCGATGGAGGCGAAGGGCTCGATGCAGGCTCGGCCCGCGTCGGTGTTTGTGAAGTTGGAGAGACAAGTACCGTAGTTCTTCTGATCTCGGAGGGTGATGGATCTGAAGGGATGAAGATTAAGAGGGAGAAGGAGGAAAACCTCTGACAGACGGAGTCGAAGAGTTGGATGTTGGCTGTGGAGACGGGCTCGAAGCGGCACTTCATCTTCTCGATGCACGGTCTGTACTCGTCCGTGAAGACGGAGCAGAACTCGTCCCAGCGAGTGCCATCCCTGTCCAGACTCCTCTCAAGAAGGGAGACTCACCCGATGATGGAGATGGGACGGAAAGAGAACTTGTCCACTGAACTCTCGCATTGGAGATACTCGATGAGGTCTTCCTCCCCGCAGCCCGTCTCCAGGGACACCGAAGGAACACTCACACGGCAAGAAGAGTTGATCTAGATCTCCTTCCTCAAAGAACTGCCATCCTCTCACCTGACGGGCCCATTGATCGAGAACGGAGAAGGAGAAGTCGACGGCATCCTGGCCGCACTCGTCGACAGCCTGAGCAGCCATGCAACTGGCACTAGTGGCTGCCTCCTCGCAGAAGTTGTCTCGCGCTGAGAGGAAACGACCAAGACAAGCTGTGCCCTGCAAGAAGAAGGTCTTCTTTCACGGATCACGAACATTCTCGGAGGCGACGACGGCGGCGAGGCATTTGGAATGCTGCTGGAAGGTGGACTTGGAGACGCAGATCTGAGTGAGAAGAGTGGTGAAGGCCTTCTCCTCGCGTCTCTCGCAGATCCTCGACTTCGCCGTGCATTCCTCCAGTTGGGCGAGAGCAGCACAAACCTGAAGAATACTGAAAGAAAAAGGAAGAAGAACCTCGTCGATGTTAGACACGTCGTTGAGCAGTGAAAGGGGCACCATTCTGTATTTGGAGAAGACGGGCTCGAGGCAAGTCGAGTGAGCCGTCTGCAACTCGGCTGTGCATGTCGGGGGAGTGGTTGTTGCGGGAGGAGCAGCCGGGGAGGAGGAGGCAGTGGAAGAAGAAGCCGAGATAGGACAGAGGTCGGAGGAGGAGATGGACTTGAGCACTCGGATGGGCGTCTCTCCGCACTTGTCCACGACGAGGTCCTCCACACAGGCGATGAACTTGGGCAGCATGTCCTTGAGGGCTTGAAGGGTGAACTGCTTCAGAGTGGCGAGGGTCGTGCGAACACATTTGGCGAAGGAGGGATCGTTGACCTGGAGAGGGTAAAAGAAGACGGAGAAATGCCTGGCTGAAGATGCAGTTGAGATTCGCGTCGATGGCGGCGACAGCGTCGGGTTGATCGCAGATGCCCTCGCCCGCCTTGACGAGACAAGAAGAGACGACACACGAAGAGGGAGACGCCGGGCTGAGCACTCCGCCGGCGCAAGTGCGGAACTCGGAGGTGAGGTTGCAGCCTTCGGCGAAGACAGGTGCCAGGGAGTTGATGTTCTTGAGGAAGGACTGGACGCCGCCTTGGAAGAGCTCGTCAAGACGAGAGCCGATGTCGTTGAGAGGAGCAGCGCATTGTTCCACCACTTGCTCTTCTTCAGCCGAGCATCCCACACTCAGCACTTTTCCCACTGCGAGAAGTCTTTCCTTTTGGAGAGAGGTTACCTGGCTGTTGACTGACCAGTTTGCATCGAGGATCGATTGTGTGGGCGAACTGAGCGACGTAGTCTGAGACGAAGCGAGCCGCCTCGACGCCGCATTCACTCTCGATCTTCTCCGAGGCACATTGCAGAAGCGAGTTCGAGGAGACACACGCGAGGGTCGGGGCTCCCTTCGAGAACTCCGACACGCAGCCCGCCACCGTCTCCTCCGTCGTCACTCGACGCAGACATTGGCGGATCTGCAACTTCTTTCACAGAGAACTTCTTCACCTTCTTGTAGGTCTGAAGTCCGGTGCCACAGGCGAAGGTGAACATGGCGCCCATTCCTCTGGCCCAGAGAGGGTTGCACGCCACTTGGGCACGGCATTCCGTGAACTTGGAGAAGGCGGCACACGCCTCGTCGATTTGACGCGGATGACGGATGACCTGAAGAAGACTGAAGAGGAAGAGAAGGACTGACTGAGAGAGGATGAGGCTGGAAAGTGGTGAGGGGCTGCACGCAAGCTGTGAACTTCTTCTGTTCCTCGGGAGCACAAGGTGCCGAGTTCTGCACCGGGGCTGGCGGGGGAGGTGGACCTCCTGCTGTTGCGGGTGAGGGAGCAGTGATAGGTCGTGCTCGAGGAGGACCCGAGGCTCCTACACGAGGAGCAACCGGCTTGGCGATGATGGCATCAAGATCAGCGGGCGGTTCCCTCGGACAACCTTCTTCGAGGCCGAGAGCCGTCATCTGCAGTCGTAAGAGTGAAGGAGAAGGAAGAAGAGACCTGGTCCTTGAGAAGGGAGAAGTCGGCGGCGACGGCGGCCGAGCATTGCTTCTCCACGGTCTTCTCCCCACACTCGAAGGTCTCTCGGATGAGATAGAAGGACTTGCAGAGGAGTGCCTCGGCATGAATTCCCTGAGAGAGTTCTTTCTCTCCTTCTTCTCACTTTGAACATGGCATCGACGGCGGATCCGAGTGAGGCGAGTCCCGACTGACACTGGGCGTTCTGAGCATTCGCGGCGAGATCTTGGAGACATTGTCTGTTGCGAGTGAGGAGTTGACGGGACTCGTCCCTGCACAGCGGCGACAGTCCAATCCTGAACAGAAGACTCTCCGAATTGAGGTTGAGGGCCGTCATGACTCCTGCGTCTTGCCTCCTCCTCTTCTGGTCCCCGATGGGACGACAAAAAACGGGGCATTACCCGAGGCGAAAGAGATGAGAGAAGGAGAGGGAGGGGGAGGAGAAAGGAAGAGAGATGGAATGGGAACGCACCTGGCGAGCGTGTTCAGAGGCGAGGCGAAGGAGCAACGTCGGCCTTCCGACTGAGAGAAGACTGAGGCGACAAGACAACTCTCGTACTTCCCATAGAGGGTGCAGATGGAGCTAAGGACCGTCGAGTTGGCGTCACTCAGCTGAGAACACTTCTCCTCTTCTTCTCTTGCTCACCTCGAGGAGGAAGTTGAGTTGTTGGAATCGGACGAGCTGCTTGTTGATCTCGACCAACTCGACGAGACATCCTAGTGCCGCGTTCTCCTGCAATTTCTCTCTTCTCTTCTCTTCTCGGGTGTCAATGTCTGTATGGGGATCAAGGGGACTGGCGGGAGTGGAGGCGAGAGGCGAGAGGGGGTCACAAAAGGTCAGCGTCCGCGCGGCCCAATTAATTACGCGCCAGGCGACCGCAATCCGCCGGCGCCTGTCGAAACTCGACGACTGGACGAGAAGAGCGAGGATGTCGACCCGGTTGGCCGCATGCCGGCACCCCGCCACGCCCGTCCCGAGGACTCCTTCTTCTACAGTACCTGCGCGTCGGAGCAGCGAGGGTTGGAGGAGTTGAGCGAGAAGCCGTCGCCCTCCGTTTCCTCCGTCTTCTCTTGACGATCGAAGCATTTGGAAGCGATGAGGTCATCGTTGAGTTTCTCTTGGATCTCCACCACGAGGTTTTGTGCTTCCACGGAGCACTCGTCGTTGAGGACTTCGATGGCACAGTCGATGTTCGCTGTGAAGGCTTCCAAGGCGCCGCAAGAATCAGATGCCGCCTACAGATTTTCCTTCTCTCTCATCTCATTCCCACCTTGCTCTGGCATTGAGCCTTCTCGAGGGCAGCTCTGAAGCAAGTCGCCTCGGCCTCCAACTCGCTCCTTCTCTCGCAGACCCGAGTGAGGACGGCGGCCCAAACGGCGTCACCGCGACTGGAAGCGCAGCTCTCGTCCAAACTCAAGAAGACGCGCAACGCGGAGTCGAGTCCGCTGGAGGACTGCAATCTCTCTCTTCCCCTCCCTTTGTGTTCACTCACCAGAGTCTTCACGACGGGGGCCTTGTGGGCCTTCGAGGGGACCGGTGTGGAGGCCTCGTCGCCGGCGTCGGTCGTCTCCTCGTCTCGGTCTCCCCGTTCGTCTGCCACTTCCGTCTCCGTCTTCCTCTCCGTGGAAATTGCAGCTGTCGTCACGCGCGGAGTGGAGGTTGACGCCTGGTTCTGGCGCGTAGGCGAAGAAGTGATGTCGAGGGACGGGGGCATGGCACTCACAGCATCCTCCTCTTCCTCGTCCTCGTCTTCAGTCTCCTCTGCGGGAGCGGCAGTCTGCGTTCTCTCATGAGATTCCTTCTTCGGCGAGATCTCGGAGACTTCGGTCAAGGGGGCATCGCTCGTCTCTTGGTCTTCGGTCCTCTCTTCTCCATTAACAGTTTCTTGCTCAATGAGCTTCTCGTCGAGAGTGGGCGCCTGATCAGTGAAGGCGTCTTCGACAGCGGCCACCTCGGCATCGACGGGCTTCTCGTCGGACAGCCGACATTGGATGAGCTCGGCGATGCTGGTCGTCTCCTCGAGGATGGGCGAGAGCATCTCCTTAGCGGAGTCGGAGCAGTCGGCGCTCTTTTCCTTGACACATCTCACATCGCGGAAGATGGACGAGAGGACGGCGCACACGGGCGACGGCGATCTGGTCGCGCTTCTGAGAAGAGAAGGTGGACGAGGCAAAAAGGAACACTCACACAACCGGACAGCGGGCGTCCCTCGCACGAGCGAAGCAAGCCGCGTGCTCGCTACTTGCAGGCAGAAGCAGTTGGCAGGAGTAAGTCTCCAGTTGCCGCCACACCTCGACCACTTCGTTCTGACGACATCCCTCGGGGACGCCGGCGATGCACACGCTGAACTCGGCCGTCAACTCGCATCCTTTTTCGAAAGTCTTTCGACTGAACAGGATTTCGCGTCAACGAGCCTCCCACCTCGGTCCGTCCACGAGGATTGAAACGTTCGCGAGGGGAACTCCCTCCAGCTCGGCTGTCCACGCGAGCAAAGGCGCGGAACAGTCGTCGAGACGCTGCTGCTGCTCCGTCGTGCATGAAGGCGCGGGGATAGTGGCAGAAGACGGTTCTGGAGAGGGCTTTCGGAGTTTGGCAGGAGCGCGAGTAGCTCCTGAGACTTGGGGGGAAGGGGCAGAAGAGCCGCTCTCATCAGAGCCATCCTCGCAGTCAGCTTCTCCATCGCCCGTCCACTCTTGGGGAATACAGGAGCCATCTTTACAGGTGAAAGTATTGGGTGGACATTGGGCTGAGACGGCGCAGAGGAGCGCCGACAGAAGGAGGGCCGCGCGCATCGCCGCTCTGCTGGAGGGAGAGGCGAGCCCGGGGCGGGCCTTCTATCCATTCCTGTACAGACCCGCGCACGCTCATCGAATCGAAGACGAGGAATTGGAATGACTCCTCTCACCCACAACACCGGTCAATCCTCGAGGTGTCACTTGCTCGTCGAGTTCCTGGCTCTTCTCTTCCTTCGAGTGAGCATCCGCCTTGCGACTGATCCCGTCAAGGCCGAGCAAGAGACGGGCCATCGCACTCGCACACATTATTATTCAGCCCCGATCATTCCTCGCAACACCCCCACGCGACGCTACTTTTTGCAAAGTTTATTCCAGAGATCTCACAGAAGAGATAAGCGAAGAAGAAGCTTCACGCTTTCGACTCAGGACTTGCCGCGACGGATGTGGATGGTGGCCGTGGTCTCGACGTCGTCCTTGTCGATGAGCGCCACCTGAAGAGAAGAGCGTCGCTATTTGACCTTGTACCAATTTCAGACAACGGGGCTAGTGAGCGGAGCTCGCGAAAGGGGGCCATCAAGAGGGCCAAGAAGACAGGAAAACGTCTCACATGGAAGGTGACTTTGGTCTGCTCCTTGTGGGTGAAGAAGTCCGCCTTGTGACTCACGAGCACGTGAAGCAGGTAACGACTTGGCGAATCGAACTCCATCGAACAAGCTGAGCAGCGTGTGAAGCGAGGTGTCTCGAGACGTTGTTCAAGCACATCGTTGCGCATTGCTTGCGAGGTCAAGCAAGCGATTCTCACCTCGTGCACTTCCAGCATGTGCACGACGACGGCCGTCCCATTCATTTGTGGCTGTCCACAAGTTGGACACTGTTCCACGGTTCGAGGCGGCGGCGCCGGCACAGGTAGCGAAGGGCCTTGTGCTGGTGGAACCTGACCCGGCATGGTCGGAGGCGTCTTCCGCTTCCTCTCCCTTTCCTTCTCGCGTTCCTTCAGACGCAACTTGTGACGAAGCTCTTGAAGTTGTTCCTCCGCCACTGCTTCCATGTCACGGCGCTTCTTCTCGGCCTTCCGTTTCATCTTCTTCGAATAGCGAACATCTGCGTGATAAATCTGCATGGCGAGAGATGGTGCTTGATGAAAGAGGATGGTGTGGTTCTGGAATTCCTCCTGACACAGCATCATCTCGCCACAGAAGAAGCACAAGAAATGTCGAATTGCCGATGGCTCCGCTCGAACATTATTTAGAACACTGAACATGAATGGAATTTTGAAATTAAATAAATTTACTTGAATGGTGGAGCCGGAGAAGTTACAGGTTCTGACATTCCTTTGCACTCGGCAGTGGAAACCTTCAAAATATTTTTTCCATAGTATAATAATAATCAATTGTTGTTGTTAAATGCCACGATATTCAATTCAGGTAAAACTGATATGTTTAACACCACTCCTGGATAATTGATATATATATATATTTATTCGAAGCACCCTGGCTAAATCTGACGTGAGAAATGTAGACACAAAAACACATAACAAGAAGATTAAATGGTTCCATGAAATTTCGTGTGACGTGGAGGCGCCAGGAGCACATTCTCCTCGTTCTCCACCTCTCTGCTATTGACTGCTCGTATCCGTTGACTGAATGCCATGTTGTGTTCCGCGATTGGTCCATGTTCAGCGAAGAGATCGAAATCAGGAGAGATGGTTCTTCGAATATCGTACATTATGTCGGGCGTTGGCATTCCGAATTCCCTGAACGAGAGATTAAGGTTGAAAGATTGAAGACTTACTCGAAAATACCGAGAAGGACTACTTCAACCGCGAGCACTGCTCCAGTTGTTCGAAACAAATCCTTGAATGCACCGGCCGAATCTTTGTACAAAATCCTTTCTCGATTCCTCAGAAGTTTTGTCGAAAGATGTCTTGTTTGCGAGAACAGTCGGATAAGTCTCAGCTGCATTTGGAAGACCTAAAGAAAAGTTTATTTTGAGTTATACTCGGGAATGGGAGGAATAAAGCCGCGAACGCGTTAAAAATACACGGCACATCACATCATAGTCATTAAATCGAGAATATACATAATGGATGATATCAAATATCAGCGAAGTTTTTGGCAAAGCCACGACCACGGCGGACAACATTGTCTGCATCAATGAAGGAAGTCGACGATTCGAAACGAACAACTTTCGGTCGCTGAGGCAGAGGTTGACTTGCCACGGTGGGAGCTCTGGTCTGACCTATCACCTTCTTCGGCCTTGACGGAGCCGAGACTCGCACAATGCGCGAGGGAAGTGTGCGGGCACGAACAATGCGCTGGATCGCCTCGGGAACACTTAGCTTCGGAGCAACTGACTGCGTGATCACTCGACGGACGATCATTGGAGGGGGCGGAACTTCCATGACGTCCTCTTCCTCGTCTTCTTCGAAGAAGTTCTCAGTGTCGTACTTGATAGGCACACGCGGCTTCGAGACAACTTGAATGAGAGGTGGAGCGGGAACGAGCGGTCTTGCTGGCTGACTAAGACGTTTCTGAAGGGCTTGCTCCACGAGATTGTTCACGAGTCGTCGGGTTGCCGCGTCCACATTCTGCACAGAAGTCGGTCTTGGCGTTCGATGAGCAGGAATTTGCAGCGCTGCACGCATTTTCGCGGCCTTCTTGAAATCTACCTTCCCGGCTTTATTCAATCCGAGCTTCGAGGGTTTGGCTCCTGTCGGGCGTCTAATGCCACCGGCTCCTTTTGGTGTGATCTTCTTGTTGAGACGAATAATATCGTCCAACGACATATTCAGCTTCTCCGTCATCCTTACACACTACAAAGGATTGAAAGCAATACAGAGTTAATGAACATAAATGAACAAAGAAAAACAAAATACAGGCACACAAGAAGAAAAGCTAAAATCCATTTGCCACGCTTCTCCCTTTTGCCGAGAATTTGCTCGAAGCGTGGTCTCAACACGAAAGCCCTGAATTTTCCTGTCGAGGAACGTGCGATTTCAAACGCGCATTTTTGCCCGAATTTTCCCGAACGTTCTCTGCTTCCGAGGTTGGGGTGGAGTTTCGTGGTCCTTCTTTGTCCCTCTTGGTCTTCTCACGTACAACTTGCTTCGAGGGATTCTCGTTTATCCTCTGACCCTGCTACTTGTCCTCGACCCTGACTTTTTTCGTTCGCGCATTTGTCTTTGAAGACAGTGTAGACGTAACCAATTGTTTGTCTAGCTTTACTGGCTGGCAAGATGTCGGTCGTCGGCTTCGACATAGGCAATCTCAACTGCTACATCGCTGTCGCTCGACAGGGTGGCATCGAAGTGATCACCAACGACTACTCTCTGCATGCTACTCCGTAAGTGACTCATCTTATCTTTCATTGCTTTTTCAAATTCAGGGCATGCGTCTCGTTTGGATCCAAGAATCGCCAAATGGGCGTCGCTGCGCGACAACAAGTAAACACGAATTTCAAGAATACTATTATCAACTTCAAGCATCTAGTCGGACGCAAATTCAGGTAAATTCATTTAAATCACGGATTTTCTGCTTCAGTGACCCGATCACGCAGAAATTCGTCCCTTATATTCCGTGCCAAGTCGTTCAGCTTCCTGACGATCACATCGGCTTCAAGGTTTTTCGTTGGTTTCGTCTCGTATCTGTGGCTTACAGGTCTATTATTTGGACGAGGAGCGTGTTTTCACCCCCGAACAGATCCTCGCCGCACTTCTGACGAAGCTCAAGATTGTCCTCGAGAGTGGTGGACTGGAAGACGTGAAGAAAGTGACGGATTGCGTTGTTACGGTTTGTTTATCCTTTGTATAATGAGTTCGTGTCTTGAAGGTGCCAACCTATTTTACGGATATTCAACGGAGAGCGGTTGCCGCTGCTGTTCACGTGGCCGGTTTGAACCAACTTCGTATCCTCAATGAGTCTACTGCCACTGCTCTCGCTTACGGCATCTACAAGCAAGATCTGCCTGAAGAATCCGCAAAGCCCAAACATGTCCTTTTCTTGGACGTTGGACATTCTGCCACGCAAACGGCACTCGTAGCATATCACAAAGGAAAACTTTCAGTGAGTCGTTTTGCTGTGTACCCTAGAGAGAGAGAGGGAGTACGCCGGTTCTTCTATGTGTACCCAAATGTTTTTCCTCTGGGGCGTGGTCGTTGTTTGGAAGACTGGAAAATGGTTAAAACTCACGTTAATGGTTGCAGATGCTTGGATCGAATTTCTCGCTTGACGTTGGAGGTCTTTTGTTTGATGTGATCATTCGTGATTACTTCCGGAAACTCTTCATCGACACCTATAAGATCGACGCGAAAACAAATCCTCGTGCGTGGCTGCGACTTCTTGACGAAAGTGAAAAGGTTTGAATTCTTCATTTAACATAGGTGAGGATTGGTTTTAGGTGAAGAAACAAATGAGCGCGAATTCCACCCCGATTCCTCTGAACATTGAGTGCTTCATGGAGGACAAGGACGTGACAGGCAAACTCCAAAGGTGAGATCGAGTGTTGACGCTTTGGGTTACGAAATCGCATTTGCCTTTTAGGGTGGAGTTTGAAGAGTTGGCGGCCCCACTTTTCGAGAAGGTTCGCGTCCTAGTCACGGACCTTTTGGCCGAGACGCGCAAACAAGCAGCTGATGTGGACGAAATTGAGATCATCGGCGGATCATCCCGTATTCCTGCCATTCGCAAGATCGTCCATGACATCTTTGGCAAAGAACCGAAGACGACGATGAACCAAGATGAGGCTGTGGCTCGTGGAGCGGCCATGCAGTGTGCCATTCTCTCGCCTTCCTTCCGTGTTCGCGAATTCTCAGTGAAGGACGCTCAACCCTTTGGCATCCGTCTCACTTATGAGGGGGGTGAAAGTGACGTGTTCGTGGAGAAGGACGAGTTCCCCTTCTCGAAGCTTCTCACTTTCTACCGAGACCAGCCCTTCCAACTCGACGCTTCTTACACTCATCCCAACACTGTTCCACAAAGCAGTCGACACATTGGTAAGTAAACGTCTCTATATTTTCATTGAGCATTTAAGGTTCGTGGCGAATTCTGAATGTTGTGCCGCAACCAAATGGCGATAACAGCAAGGTGAAAGTGAAGGTGCGCGTGAATCCGAACGGCGTCTTCTCTGTCTCCTCGGCTTCGATGTTCGAGACAGTGGAAGTGGACGAGAAAGAGGAAGAGCCACCGAAGACTGAAGCAAATGGTGCAGCAACGGATGGCGCTCCAGCTCCTCCAGCAGAGGAAGAAGTGAAGGAGAAGAAGAAAAAGACAAAGACGACATCTGTGGAGCTGCCAATCCAAGAACTTCTTCCTGTCACCTACAATGTGGATCATTTTGTCCGCGTGGAACAAGAGATGCGTGACGCCGATTTACGTGAGAAGAAGAAGGCTGACGCCAAGAATTCTGTGGAGGAGTACGTCTACGATATGAGGGACAAGCTGAGCGATTCTCTTGTCGAGTTCATCTCGGAGAAAGACGCTGAGGACTTTCGCTCACTGCTCACGGCTACTGAGGACTGGCTCTATGATGAAGGCGAAGACGCCCCTATGGCACATTACGAAGCTCGTCTCGCGGATCTCAAGAAGTTCGGCGAACCGGTCGTTGAGAGATACCGTGAATTCCACTCGCGTCAGGTCTCACTTTTCAACTTCGATAATCTCAGTTTTCAGACTGCATTTGATCAACTTGATCAGTCGATCAACAGGGCCAGGAAGGCTTTCGAGGAGTATGCTGGTGGCTCTGAGGCCTATGCACACATCGAGTCGAAGGACATGGAAAAGGCATTATTGAGAACCTTTTATCCATAACATTTCTCAGGTCCTCAATGCCATCGATGACAAGAAGAAATGGGTTGACGAGCAGCGAGGAAAACAAGAACGTCGTCCGAAGACCGAGCCCCCAGTTGTTTTCACCCACGAGATCAAGTCTGCTCAAACTGTGAGTCTCTTTTGATGACATCATGTCGCGTTGTAGACCTTCGAGAACGTGGTGCTGCCTATTCTAAACAAGCCGAAGCCCAAGCCGCCGAAGGTCGAAGAGCCCCCGCCTCCTCCGCCCACACAGCCTCAACAGCAGAACAACCCTCCCACGGCTGACGGCGCGGCAAGTCAGGAGCAGATGGACGTGGAATGAATCTCTCCATGCGAGTGGAGCTTCTTTGTGATCTAATTGCCGTTTGAGACTCAATTCAGTGCTCTCGTCTGAACTCTAAATTATTCTAGAGAAGTATGAGACGGCCGGTTATTGTCCCGGGGATTTCCGAGCGTTGTTGTTTTGTTGTTCCGTCCCGAGAGATATGTGATTGTGATGTAGCCGGCGAGAAGCCTTATTCTTCTTTTCCCATTTCGTTTTATTTGAAGAGATAAATGCGTTGCTGCTGCTCAATGCAGTCAGTACCGGCTTGGAAAGTCTTATGTACAGACATCTGAGTGAGATTCAAAGATTGGTTGAGAACGGAGATGAGGTTACTGATTCAGTGGGAGGAACTGGGACTGGCGCTTCTGGAGGATCCTTCTTGGCTTCTGTCGATGCCACTCGATGTCTTGTGACTCTCTGAAGGAGTTAGTAGAAAGTTGAACGAGCCTGTTGGATGAGATAGCCGATCCAAAGAAGGGCCGAGATGCCATGTACTGTGACAACGAAGACTCGATGTGGACCAGCCCCGATATGGTCGAAGAAGAGAACCGCGTAGAAAGACATGACACCCCCACATCGAGCGATCTCCACGTAAGGGGCGAACCATCTGCGAAGTGAACAGAGAATGAAGAAGACCTTTTGTCGAAGAAGTAGCCGAAAGTTTGCAGAGTGACGACGACGAAGGCGATCTTCAACGAGAAGTTCACGAGAGAAAGATCCGGGCGATCGTATTCGAAATGAAAAAAGATGGCGAGGAGAAGCACAAAGTGGCCTAGCAAGTAGAGCTTGAGCCAGACTTCGAGGGAGGGATTGTACTTCACGACTCGCTTCTCCACCTATCACTACAAATTCCTTCTATTTTTGTTATACCTCGGATACTCCATGGGTAGACTCAACCAAAGATCGCCAGTGGAAGAATCTGTGAGTCATTTTGTGGATGAAGAAAGACCCTTACTGATAGGTCGGTACACCTGGTTCCCAGCCTGGCGGGTAGAGGGCGGCGCGGATCTTGTTGAGAATGCCGGGAAAGACGGGCTCGTTTTTGTCGTTTTTACGGAATCCTTTCAAGAAGAGGATCTCGACGAGGGTGTGGAACTGAAGATTGAGAGGAGAAGAAGAGGGAAGATACTTGGAGCCAGAGCTGGTCGAAGGTCTTCTCGTTGTGGACGAGGCCATAGATCGGGGGATCGTCCGGACGCTCCGCCTCAAAGGTGTGGAAGAGACGATCCCAGATGATGAAGACACCTCCGTAGTTTCTGTCGATGCAATACGGGTTGCGACCGTGATGGACACGATGATGGGAGGGAGTGTTGAAGAGAAGACCCAGGGGACCGAGACTTCCTAGCAACTGCAAGTCTCCTCTCTTTCTTACAGTCAGTCGACTCACGCTAGTGTGCATCCAGAACTGGAAGATCTCGCTGAAATAGCGATGGACAAGGAAGATTGGCGGAGGAATGAAGAACGCCTGCAACCTCCTCTTTCTTCTCTCTCGAGGATCATAAAGAGGGGCGATTTCCCTCTTCCGACTCCAACCGGTCCAGTAGGTCAGAGAGGAGAGGGAAGGTGGAAGAAAGTGCGGCTCACTTGAAGGACGTCATAGAGAGCGAGGCCGGCGTCCTGGATGGCCGCCTGTCGCAGGGCCGTCGACAGATTATAGTACTCGGAGCTGTGGTGGATGGTGTGCAGACCCCAGAAGAAACCCGCCTCGTGAACACTTCGATGTCCTGAGAACTTCTTGAAGAAGATCAAAAGACAGACCGAGATAGTAAAGGAAGTCTTGGGTTATAAGACAGAGGATCCAAGTCCAAGGAGACTCCCAAGGAAGTTCCAACAGACGAAAGTTGTTCCAAATGAAGACGTAGAGAAAGATGGCCACGGTTCGTCCACCGAATCTTAAGTCTTCGCTCTTTTTTGCCTTGAGAACAAACTTGAAGCATTGAGAGAGCATTCCAGCGCCGATAGACGTGATGGAGTCGTTGAGGGCAAAGCGGTCATCGTGTCCCGAGATGGTGAGCACGGCGAACTCGAGGAGAAGGAGGACCATCCACCATGCAGACACCTGCACATCCTCGCTCTTCCACTCCACGTCCCCAAAGCCGTCCCACAAAGCGACTACATCACAGCGACGTCATACGAAAGCGAGTTCCGAATGGGCGCGGGAAGGAACGAAGAGAAGAGACTCGCCTCGATGTTGTAGTTGGGCACGAAGTCGAGGGAGGAGGCGGCTGTCTCGTAAGGGGAGACCAAGTACCAGACATGACGGAGATTCGTTAGATCGAGACGGTGAAGGAGACGGTGACCGAGGGAAGTGTTGCTGAAGACTCGGTCCAGCCACTCCTCCATCTCCTCCTTGTAGATCGCGATCCAGAGAAGACAGTGGACGAAGTGGAGGAAGAGGGGAAGAAGGGGATCGATGCGATTGTCTGCAGAGAGCCTTGACTGAGCAGAGCAACCCGCGGACGCCCCAGGGCGATTCTCACTTCTGAAGGAGAACCGCCTCCCGCCCCTCAAGAACCGTCGTCCACTTCGCCTTCCTCACTTTCCTTTAAGACATTTATTCGAAGAGAGAAGTGAGAGAATAGCCGTTATAAATGAGAGAATAGCCGTTATGGATAGTGATTGAGGATAGAAGAGAAAGGAATGAATGCTGGAACCGTTTCACAATGAGAGAGAGAGCAAGAGCACTGAAGAGCCCGCCTTGAGATTCCAAAGAAGTGAGTCCTCCACAAAAGACAGCCCGGCAGGCAACAACACACAAACATAGACTAAAGTGAAACATAAAAACAATATCTACCGCAGTAAAGTTAATTAAAAATGGAACAAACAAAATAATAGACCTAGTTAGAAAGAAGAAGAAAAGAAAGACCTCGTAGAGTGTCACTGAGCAGTCATTTCAATGAAAGGCCACGGAGAGAAGGCGGACTGGTCAAGAAGAATCTGAGTTGGCCTTCCATTGCTGCAGAAGGGCGAGCGCCTGCTGCTTCCTCGTGTCGTCTGAGGCACTCTCGAGAGCTGCCGTAAGAGAGGAGACCAACTCGCTTACATCCTAAGATGGCATTCGAGACTGTGAAGGGACACATACCGGCTTGGAGGCAACCTCTTGCTTCACGTGAGTGATGATAGGAGTCTCCATGGGAGGTCGGGCTGTCTCCATTGGAGCTTGTTGGAGAGCTTCGAGGGAGGGAGAAGGCTCGACAGCCGGTGGTAATGCTTGAGGGACTAGTCCATAATTCGGAGAAGGGAAGTAGAGTGAAGGCATGGCGAGCATGTTGAGCAAATTGCCATTGAATGGCAGGAAAGGAGTAGACTGCGGGGCATGAGGTGTCGGTCGTGGAAGACCTAGACAGTGTCAATGAAGACTTTACCCAAGAAATGAACCTGGTGGTGGAGCGAGAGGCGCTGGTTGGGGAGAGTGATGCTGGGCGAGGTTCTCCTTGTGCTGAGCGAGCAGCGCTGCCGCTAAACACTTGAATGAGGAACGGAAAGAGATGAATACCGGCAAGTCTCTGCTGTTGTTGAATGGCGAGAGTGATGGCGGCGATGTTGCTGAGGCCGGCTGCGCATTGAGCTGCTTGAGCAGCGGCGACGCTCTCCGAGGGAGAAGGCGTCGACTGAGACTGCGGCGACTGCGTCTCACACTTCACTTTCAACGACGACGAGCGACGCGTCGAGGGTGATCCCACTGAAGGAAAAGGACTCCAATAAGAGAAAGGAGACAAACCTGGCGAACGTCGGATCTTACTTGCCACTTTCGCATAGCTTTCGGCTGACCTGAAATCCTTCTTCAGTTTTCGGACAATCGTCACTGCTATTCAAGACCCTTTTTCTACTAATCATAGGAATGATAGGAGAAGAAAGGAAAAAGAAAGACGGACCACTCGTGCTCGGTGTGCTGGTCGTTGAGAGTGGTCACTTTGAGGACTTTCTCGTTGAAGTTGTAGTTGAGACGAAGCATGGCTCGACAGCCGCAAGGAAGGTAGTTCTGGTTCGGTCTCTTGCCCACTCCTGCAACACTTCTTCCTTTCCTTTCTTTCTTCTCCTCGTCCCGCTCAGCAGCTGTCACGCCTCTCAGCAACAGCGGGTCACAATTTGCATATAAAATAGGGCTTCGTCCAGTGCTTTTTTCCTCGCTTCTCTCACCCTCTATTAGAGAGCCTCGGCCCCTTGTTGGACGCGCGACCCGCCAGATGCCAGGTCGCCCTCCCTCCCCGCCCACTCTGCGTCTCTGACTCCAGCTCGAGAGAGAGTGGAAGAACAACTGCGAGTGACCACCAGAGAAGGAAAGCGTCGGTCGAAGAGGGAGGGGGCCGAGAGGGCAGCCGAGCCGCAGCCGTCTGCTTCTTCTTCTTCTGCTTCTCTCACATCGCCTTCCAATGAATGCACGTGCACCCAAAAAGGGCTCGTTAGAGGCTGTGCGTGATAGATGCGTGACAGCGCTGGAGATTGCGGCTCGTTGACGAGTTTGAAGACGTGTCGGAGGTCAGCAGACGGTCGCTGGTTGAGGGAGGGGGAGGGGGGAGGCATGCAAATGGGGCACCTGCCAGCAGCAGCAGCCAGCTATGGCATCTGCCACAGCTGCGGTCAGAGCGATGACTGACCCGAAGAGCTTCGACCTGCATCGAGTGATCAAGAAGGAAAGAGTCGCGGGTGTTTCGAATCTCTCTAGCTGTCCCTTCAAGGTCTCCCCTTCTGCCCCATAATGAGAGCGCAATGAGCGAAAGCAGCGATCACCCACTTTTTGCACACTTCCTTCGCTCGTTCGCCGCTCTCTCCTACAAGAGATTACGGTAATGCTTGTGAAGACAGAAGAAGGAGCCAAGGGCGGGCTGCAGGCGACGAGCTCGCTCAAGGTCCGCGCCTCTTCCTCTTCCGTCTCCAATTGGCCTTCCCTCGCTTACGCAAATCTTCCATATGTCAGCGCGTGCTTCGACTCCTATAAAAACTCCCGCCTTCCTCTATAAATCAGAACCCTTCCCACAAATACTCTTGTCCATGGAATCTGTCTCGAAGGACCACCACCTGGAAGGGAAGGCAAAGTAGGAAGAAACTGGGAGAGGTCATTCCTCGTATCCGGTAGAAGGTAATGCTCCCTCCTCTAGCACTGCCTCTTCCTTGTCGTTTGTGGACAGCGGGCAAAAACCGCTGCTTGGCCAGCTGTTTGAGGGCGGAATTAGAGGGCGCGGCGACAGTCTTCCCCCTCGTCTTCCCTCTCCCCTTCCCCGCCCGCCGTCTCCACCAGGATTAGGACACAACCCTAATTGTGGCCGATCGCAAGGCTGATAACCCTCTTCTGTCTCTTCCCTCGCCTTCTTCCCTCTCAGCACTCGCCGCTGGCAACTTCGGGCCTCTTCATTCACTTGGAGAGAGAGCAGGTCGTGGATACAGTATCGCTCCCTCTTCTTCTCTCCCGAGGGAGATGCGGAAAAGCGCTTCACGAGGCCGTCGGGGGCAAGCTGGCTGGGCGTAATTGACAGTCATGGAAGGAAAAGAGGAGAGCAGCTGGAAGAGGGCCGGGACAGCCGCGAGAGGAGCCTCTCTCCTCTCCGATCCGTGGACGCTTCGATTTCTTACTCACGCCCTCGACGCACCCATAAACAACATTTAGCATTCGCCCTCTCGCCGCTGCTGCATGTCCCTCTCCTCGACACGCGTAAACAAAGCGTCGTCCGAGACCTAATTGGGGACAGCCCGGTGGCAGCACGTCTCTTCCCCTCCCTTCCCTCCTCTCACCTCTCATCCTTGGTGTTCCATAGTGGGCGCAGTGGTAGACGATGTAGCGGTACTTGAAGACCTCGTTGACTGCACCGTCGGGTTCACGAAGAGTCTCCGACGAGGCGACACGGAAGGGATGGAAGTAGACGCGCTTCCACAGTTCGAATGCTTCTTCAAACTCAGCGAAACTATAACAACGGTTACGGTAATGAGAGGCGAAAGTGACTCACCTCTCGAATTTGGACTCTGTAGAAATTGGCTGCACCGCCTTCGTCTTCACCGAAACAGCGGATGTTGCCGAGAAAGCCGAGTTCGTTCCACTCGATAGAATGTCTGATATGGTGGCCGTCTCTGAAAAGAAAGTGAGAAGAACATGATGTCTGCAAAAGAAGAACGAACTGGAACTCTCAAAGGTCGCCGGTTCGGAAGGCATCGCGGGCACGGGCGGCAAGCTGGCTTGTTCATCCCTGGGAAGTGGTGCTTCGACGACGGAGGGCGACACGGTCTTGGGACGACTGGTCGAAGACTCGTCGCTCTCGCTCGAGCGATCCGTTTCCTGAAGCAACGCAAGGCTCACTTCAAACGCCTGGGATAGAGTTTCTCTGCCGGGTCAGCGGTGGCGCCGCCACTGCTCAAAGACGTTGTCTGTTTGTCGAGAAGTCGGAATAAACGCAGCTCCCCCACTCGGTCGTCCACTCTCCGGTTGCGCGACCCACAAAAGATAAGATAGAACTCCCCGCCAGCCCTCTTCGAGACCCGAGTTGAGAGAGGTCGAAAGAGAGAAGAGCGAACCCCGTTGACGGACTGAGAAGGTGCTTCTTTATAAGAGTCTTCGTCGAATCGCGGTCTTTTCGCTGCTGGAGCATCGGGCGACGCGGCAAGTGGCGACGGAGGACGACGGCACTCGAGAAGACCGGGCGGCAAGGCGGGAGTCGCGTCCTTCCCCATTCTCCTCTCCCTGCAATCGGGTGATGCTTGAGGCAAAAAGACGACCCGACGCGTCGCTTGTCCAGCCACAAAATGCGTCCCTCCACATTCTGGAGGACACTCATCAATAATAGACAAGCGGGGGTCACAAGCATCTCCCGTCGACCTCCATCCACCAGTAAAACAATGAATCTCTAAGAGACTGGAAGAAGAAGAACAACAAAAAAATTATATTGAATGACAAAAGAAAGAAGAAACAAAAATGGTTCTTGAAAAGAAAATGTGTCATTTGTCTATAGGTCAAAAAAAACTTTGGATTTTATTTGAACCCTCGGTGTTCTTCACGCCAGTTTTGCTTACTGTCAAACTGCCCGTTCGGAATTCAAAAACCAGGAGATGTACTGTAGAAGATCCTGGGGAATGGTGAGGATGACAAAGGGAGGAGGGAGAGGGAGGAGCAACAGGAGACAGTGAGCTGGATGAGGAAGAGGAGGCGGGGATGGGACAGCTCGAGGACGAGGAGCCGGGATTCGACCGCCATCTGCTCGCCTCTAATCTCTAATGGTCAAACGGCTGAGAGGGCGGTGCCTGCCAGGCAGCCCTCCTCTCTTTTTTGGCGCTGCCCCGGCACTCGGCTCTCGCACAGCCTCTTATGCAACCTCTGCATTGGCCCCCTTCCAGTCGCCACACGAAAACAACGCTGACCCCTGACCCGGCACACTCCTCCGCATCCAGCCTCCCCTTCTCCCCTCTCCCTCTACTCCCCGAGACAGACCTCGGCAGACGGGTGCCCAGCCTCTGCCCCAAAAGCATCAACTGTCAATGCAGAAAAGCACTGCCGACCCCGACGAGCTTCACCCGAGGTCGCCTACTGTAGGCGCGCGACGAGAGACTTCGGCTGGTGGAGAGAGGAGGAGGGGCGAAGAGAGTGAGAGACACATCGCTGGTCGCTTCTCCCTCCCTCGCTCCCTCCACTGTAATTAGCACAAGCCTTGAGAGAAGACGTTTCTCTCATTCTTCGCACCTTCAAAGGCGACAGTCAGCTTCCCGCCAATCTTTCTTCCAACTCGAACTCATCAAGAATGGTTATACGGTAATAGACAGGAATACTTGTAAGCAGATGCATTGAATGAGAAGAGAAATCTTTAGGAGTCGTCGGTGGTTGAAGTGACGATGGAAGACTATCGTTTCTTCGAGGATCTTATCACTTTGAAGAGACTGTCAGTGTCCCAGGAGAGCTTCATTGAGAAACTGGTTGAAGAGACTTCATGCAACCTGAGAAGTCTCCGCGGCCTCCTTCCATTCCTTCACCTAAAAGACTTCACAAGTCTTTCTTCTCACAATCAATATGTAGCATTGAGAACATGATTAGGCAGTGGAACATGATGACGTCTTCATTTTCATTCAAGAGCAAGGCGATGTGCCCTCGACGTCAAGCCTCTAAAGATCTAAGATGGAGGAAACATTTGATGGTCAATGAGAATGATGGTCCACAGCAAAGACCTACAATAAAGTGGATGCTTGAGAAGCGGGATAAAAGGAGCTTGAGACATGGTTGTTATCGTTGCGTCGTCCGTGTTCCTCCCGCGTCTTCTTATCTCTTCCGCCTTCAGTCGTTCCTCGTCGCGCGTCGTCGCCTTCCTCCATGCAGGTCTTCGTCTTCACGAGCTTCCTCCTTCCTTCCTTCTCCTTCTTCACTCTCCTCTCACAAACACAAGTTGTCCTCAGGTACTCGGACCTTCTTGAGGGAGTCTCGTCTTCCTTGAGACTCCTGTGATTGACAG
Organism: Poikilolaimus oxycercus; assembly: GCA_034700245.1. Classification (NCBI taxonomy): domain Eukaryota; kingdom Metazoa; phylum Nematoda; class Chromadorea; order Rhabditida; family Rhabditidae; genus Poikilolaimus; species Poikilolaimus oxycercus. The sequence goes on from JAQIXL010000186.1 coordinate 20,613, forward strand.
CTGATAAGCGCGTGTCCCTTTGCAGTCAGGGCGACTCTTCTTCCACCGAGATCTCGGCGTCGAGTCAAAGCAACGAGCTCCTCTTCGAGTTGCATCGCCGTTGTTGGTCCAAGTGTGTGCGACGCTTCCGAGAGGCCGTCGGGGAGCATTCCTTCCTCCAACTCTTCTCCCTCAACAATCACACTCTCTACTGCGAGTCTGTCCCTTGTCCTTCTTTTCTCATCTTCTGCAGACAATATGATTCCTGTCGAGAATGTGCCCACGAATGCGTTCCCTCCACGGGTGCTTCAGTCTTCCTTCGCAACTACTACCGTAATAACTATCTCAATGAGTTCATCTGCATCAAGCACTACCATGGTTCCCATTTGCCCTTCCTTCTTCTTTCAACAATTTAGAGTTTCGCCGTTACCTGCCCTGTTATCGAGCTCAGCAGAAGTCCCTTGAGTACTTCTTCGTGAAATGTGGCTACTTCGCCTTGGACGAGACTTCTACTCTCAAGGCTAACAAGGAGATCTGCACGTGAGGAGTCTTCTCTCTTTAGAATCTTGGTTCAGGAGTCTCAACTGCATCCTGCACTTGATGCCCCGTCTAGTGCGTGAAGACTGCGTGGGCGGCTCGGAGGGTGTGGTGCCCGAGAAGGCGGCGTCCCTCATGGAACGAATGGTCGTGGCATTCCTTCGTGAGAGGATTCGCCTCAATCGTCTCAAGAAGCTGTGTGAGGCGCAGTCCCTCTGACTTCCTTGAGGACTCCTGTCGACGGGCGACTGGACCTGCCTCCTTCCAATAAGGGGTCGTGGCTGTCGCCGTGCTCCATAAAGCCATTACTTGTGATTTGATTTGTGCAACACAGCTGCCCTCTCGCCTTCTCCCCTCACAAGCACCCTTCCGAGTACTCAGCCGGACTCCTTCTCTTCTCTTCTCTGAAATCCCCCTCCCTCCACTCATTTCATGTCTTACCCTACCGTAATCTTCTCATTGCAAGAACGGGCAAGAGAGTGATTTCCTTTATTTCTCATCATCCATGTCCACTTTATAGTATTATTATAATTATTATAGTATAATATTATGACGACCGGCAGAGACTCAAAGAAGCAATCATCTGTATGAGAGGGCTCGTCGAGGAGAGGCTCTTTCAACCAAAAGTAGTTGGGGCATCTCAAAGATACGGTGTTACCGTATCCCTCGAGTTAGTTTCGTGTCGAGACCCTCGACTCTCTGGGAAGGATTTGGAGACGGGGAGGAGGCGCGTTGTACACCGATTTGAGAAAAGGAATAAAGCCTATTGCAGTGACGCGAGTGTTGTGCTGCGATGAAGAAAGAAAGAAAGAGAAGAGAAGGGAGGAGGAATAAGTTAGAAGAGGGTGTGAGAGGCCTCCGAGGAGCTTCTGTACACGAGACACTGGGAGGGAAAGACTTGAGGCGCCTTCGGGGAAGGCACGCGAGAGGAGGACGGCGCGAGCAAAGGCTCACTCCCGAGAGAAGAGCGTCAGAGGGGCTGCAGCACCACCGCGTTCTTCATCTCGGGGGCATAGGAAGGCGGCACGAAGGGGTCCGCCGTCAGAGAAGACAAGTCGTCGAGGTAACCCTTCGGAGCTCTGTAAATTCTTTTCCTTTTCAGACTCTTGCACTCACCCGTAGTAGGTGTCGACAGGAGGCATCTGACCGTAGGGCAACGGGGCGAGGAGGTACGACGACTGGGAAGAGACGGGCGGCAGAGAGGCGACCGAGGGCAGTTCTTGACTCACGACCACCCCCACACGCATCTGGGAGAAGCCGTAGTTGTGAGCTGTGTTCATGGCGAGCACTCGAGGAGCCGCTTGCAAGGAGGCGACAGTTGGGGGGACGGTGACGAAGGCCGTCGACGTGGACACGACTTGAGGGGCGGGAAGAGGAGGCGGAGGACCTTCCATGCGACGCTTCTGTTGGAAGTCGTTCACTTGTGCCACACCGGGCATCGTCTCGTAACTTCGTTTCTGAGCCTGTAACACAACTGCCTTGAGACTCTCCGAGGTTACAAGGAAGAAGTGGGAAGGTTTCTTCTCTTCCCTCCTCCTCCTCCAAGAGTTCACAGCTAATGTTTTATGAATGCAAAATCGATGCAATTTTCCTCAGGACCGGGCGAGTGGAATTATTGCGCGTCCGCTTGATATAACTCGATTTGGAGAAGATGGCCCTTGAGAGTGGAAGGAGCGGCGCCCTCGCCCTCCCTCGAGAGAGAAGCCCCCCACTGACCTGTCTCAAGGCGTTGAAGTCGGCTTGTGAGGGAGGCGGCAGGCCGACGCCGTTCGACGGCGCGTGCATTGAAGGCGGCGGCAGTTGAGAGGCGAGAGGCAACTCGATGGACGTCGCGTTGTTGCAACGCTTCTTCGCGCACATCGCCCCCGTCATGTAACGGTTCTCGAAGAATCTGAAGACTCTCTTCAAGAGAACCTCCACTCACCGCTTGTCCAGACAGACAAGGCAGATCTGACAGTCCGGCATTCTACAGTCCTCGCATTGGTTGCAGCCGACTCTCGCTTTGAAGGTGGGTGCATCCCTCTGCAAGACCTCCGACATCTTCCCTCACTCACCTGAAGTCGATTCTCGAGGACTCGCAGACAACGACGTTCGATGCAGCTCTGCTTCTTGACTCCGGGACCGCCGAATTGGGGCGAGTCCTGGCAGTAAGTGCACTGACCACAAGGCTTGCATTGACAGCCTCGACACACGCCGCATCTACTCTCTCTCCTCTTCCTCTTCCTCTTCACTCACCTCTGTGAACGGTTCATGGAGGAGTTGAGGGGCTGCGAAGGGGCGAAGGAGTGGCCCGAGTGGCCGCCGTCGACGACGACGAGCGGCGGTCCCAGAGACATGAGACCGTTCATGGTCGCCGTCTCTGCAAGCTCTCATTACTCGCTAATGGAAACACGCGGCGCCACATGATCGACGACGTCCACGAGCACTTCTACAGACAGAACATTCATTCTTCTCTCACAAGAAGGTTAAAAGGAGAGTGAGGGAAGGGGAGGGGGAGGGGGAGGGGTCAACGCTGCTTGTGCCGCTTCTCGTCGAGTGACGGCAAGTGCGTGGACAATTAGCCTCTGGGGGAAGAGGACAGGGCGATGCTCCTTGCTCAATTACTTGCCTGGGACAAGAGGAGAGAGAGGAGGGGGGGGGGGGAGAGGGGTCGACCCAGATTCCATGTGCCTCGATGGTCGTGGAGAGAGAATCGCCGGGATCAAATCGATGCTCGCGTCGGCTCGCCCCTCAGGCGTGTCCTCGATCAAAAAGAGTTTATAATGTAGGCGCGGCGGGCAGCGAGTGGAGTGAGGGCGAGAGGACGGGAAACGGCTCGCCGCCACAGCTGGTGCCACACCCGATGGATGTTAAACAAAATCTCTCTCAGTTCGCCCTTCAGTATTCGATATGCGAGATGGCAGCCAAGACTCGAGAAGACGCAGGTGTCCCTCGAGTCGCCATCTTCTTCGCGCAACTCCGAGCAACTTGGAGATGGAGAAGGACGAAGCTCCGCTCTCAGGCTATGATGAATTCCGAATGGAGCATCGAGTGGAGAGAGGAGAGGGCACGGAGAAGAGAAGGCTCTGGGAAGGCACGAAGAAGGCACTACAGTAGACTGAGCAAGAGAAGACCTCCACACACGGCCATTCCATTCATGGCCACAGTTTCGACTTGGGAGAGTTCCCAGGAAGCGGCAGTAAGGGAGCCTCGATGGCCCCTGGGAGAGGAAGGGGGAGGGGGGAGGGGGATGATCATCTCGAAGAATATTGCATGGAGAACCGGAGTGAGAGGGTGAGAGGAGGACGCGTGTAACTGCATTGAGGAGGACAAGAAGAGAAGAGGCGAGGAGGAAGAAGTGCGCCGACCTAGATCGCCTCGTCCGGGAAGTCGGCACTTGGCAGAAGAGAGGGAAGCCTTCATTCGAGAGAAGAGAAGGCGAATCAAGTGGCGATGGCGGACGAGACAAACACTGCAATGAGCGGCGTTCCAAGTCGTCGCCCAACGGCCATTGCGGGATTTGAGGCATTTCAATGGCCTCTCCTTCTCTCTCTCACTACGGTCGACGAAGGAAGTGGCTCATCGAGAAGACGTCTTCAGGAACAAGGCAAAGGGTGAAAGGGGAGGGGGGGGGGGGCACAGTGCAGTCTGAGGGAATCAATGTGCACGACGAGCGCATAACAATAAAGTTTGAAAAGGACTGCGATCTCATTTGAATAATCGATGTTGAGAGAAGGAGAAGGACAGGCAACGGGGAAGAGGAGGAAGAAGAGAAGAGAAGAGTCTGTACGGCAATGGTGCTCGTCGCGGAAGTCGCCTTCGCCCTCGTCGGTCAAGTCTCGCGCATTGATCGACTCAAGGGGCTCCGGTTACGACCCGAGGACATCCTCCTTCCTCTTGTAATACAAAGGGAGACACGCGGCGCCACATGTGCTTGGCATTAGGAGGGACACTCAAGGCGCGACTCGCAGGGCGGAGCACGAGAAGGCGGTCCGAGTGGACGAGGAGCGAGGGGAGGTCGAGGAAGGACGCCGCCCCCGGCGTCTGTCCACGTGGAGGACGACGACGAAGGACGGTGCAGGACAGTGGTGATGGAGACTGGCGATTAGAGCTGGAGGAAGGGAAGGGACGGGGTGAGGGGTGAGGGGGCACGGCCGGACACAGCCCTGAGAGCGCCCTCGTACCACTGCCCCCCATACTCTCAACCCTCGCCCCCCACAAATACAATAGCCAAATAGTGGACTGACCCTCGATAGACAAACAGCCCCTGTCCCCTCGTCCCTTCAAAGCGCCCGCGGCTGCCAACAGCCTCCTCCCTCACTAGCTGCGAGGAGACCTTCTCTCTACTTCCGAGTTACTTCTCTCAGTCGGGGGCAAGATCAAGGAGAGAGAATAGAGAAGGAGATGGTGGCACGAGGCGCGTCCTCAGAGACACTTGAGAGCGCGTCTATTTGGTACTCGCTGGGGGCGCTCTACATTCGCTTCGCACTCTACAACGGGACTGCGAGGGGCGAGGAGGGGAGAGCCACTCAGAGAGCACACGAAGCTGCAGCTGAACGACGCCTTCCTTACGTTCTGAGTACTGCCCGAGGAGACAGAGAGGGAGAGAGAGAAGAGTGAGGAGAAGACCGCTTGCAGGCAAGGACGAGCACTCCCTCTCCCACACAAGGTCATTGCCCCTTTCTCATGCATAAACCCAAATTTATATACGAGCCATTGACATGGAGAGAGATGAAGGTGAGCAGGCAGTGGACAGTCTTGATCCAAGTCTTGAGGAGATGCTCCTCGAGGTGAAGGGAGATGAAGAGAGACAAGTGCAGAAGACAGGGCGAGGAAAGGGGCGAGGGAGGCACGAGGTGACAGATCGTTGCACGAACAATGCAGCTGGGAGCGACTTCTCCAAGCAGTGAGGAGAGCCGGCGGGCGTGGACAAGGACGTGCAGTGCCGTGACCTCAGTGCAAGGTCATCGTCCTTCTCCTTTTGCATTCTCAGTCACAACCACCTCTTCTTTCTCTTTATGAGTACTTGTGAGAGAAGTCCGTCCTCCTCTGAGCAGGGCCGCCTTCTCCAGATCAGGCGATGTACAGTAAGTGGACAAGAGAAGAGACGTCGCGGCGTGGTCGGGAGCAGGCCAAGATTACGGTAGTGACGGAGACGAGAAGACGAAGACGAAGACAGCTGACGAAATGGAATATGAGATTGAATCGAAATGAAAGGAAGTCAGCGGGTCGTCCTGAATAAACGACAAATGGAGAGGAGCATTGAAGTAGAGAAGTGGATTATGTGGGAAGGGAAGGGGACACCTCGAGTTGCCCGTGCACCGGGAGGAGGAGGGACAGCGAAGGAGCTCGAGGCGTCGCCGCTTCGCGCAAACATCGCTGCTGACACTCCACCAATCACTTGTCATCCAATCTTTTATGACACCTTTCTCTCCCACCATTCTCAATCCTCTTTCGCACTGCATTTTATTATTCTGCACAGAAACACCTCTAATTGAATAGTGTACAATGTGAACGATCGACAAGAAGTTTGACGTTCAACCGAAGGTTTTCCCGTCAAAGGCAATGTCGAAAAAGCCAATATCAATGAATTCGATGTAGAGCCTGAAAGAAACAATTCAAGAAATAGAGACGCCCATACCGATTGCCGGGGATTCCAAGTTTTTTGTTGATGAAGGGATAGAGCTTCGCAGCATGAGCATTGTTCTTCGAGCCTCCGACACCACCGATGGACTTGAGGACCGCGAATCCTGCCGGCTCGGTGGTTCCGTTGAAGGTCAGAGTCTGCCCTCCTTGCACATGCACAGCCACATACTAGGTCTGTTTAGCAAAAAGAAGCCGCATACCGACTCCGGCTTGGAGAGGAGCTTGGCGATCAATGCAGACAATTCCTTCAGGAATTTTTCCGTTATTTTTTCTTGCGGAACGTTGGTTTGCAAGGAGAACACGGGCATCTTAGCTTATTCCTACAGGCACAATACCGGTGACATCGTTTCCAAACGCATACAACGACAATTCAAAGCGGGCAATAGCATATCGAATGCGATGGAGCATCGTGGTCTACTTGATATTTGCAGTTGTTCAGTTAGATCAAGTCTGCTCTTGAATTGATAGGTTCATATTATTTTCCTTCCAATCCCCTCTTAATGAGCCCTGAAGAACGGCACAAACACACCAAACAAGTAAAAAGTAAGAAAAAAAGAGAAAATGTAACACAATTCAGTTGATTTGCTTGGGGAAAATTTCTTGCTATCGAATTGCGCGCGTGGACCTTCTTGGCTGAGTATCAGAGTTTCCGCGGCGCCCACATTGGCTGCGGAGCGCGAAGGACTCGCTGCTGGCGCGCTGGCCGATATTCCTCTTTTGGCGCTCGTTTATTAATTCCTGTGTTTATTTTTTGTAACATCTTTCTTTGTTTCAACGCCTCAGAAGCAAAAAGTACCTCCTAATGAAGTGCGTCACGTTTTCTTTTATTACCCACTAAAATTAAACAAGGTTCAAATTTGTTATCAAAAGTCTTTGTATTCCGCGTCCTAGCGATCAGCTTTTGATAAGTTTAATGCTCTTTCGTTTCGCGTCTAATTCAGGCTACTCTGTAGATATTTTTGTGAATTTCAGATCAGCGAGAGCGTTGTTATTTTGTTTACTGCAGCCAAATTTGTGTTCTTGCTGGATTCTCGCAAGGATAGTGCTAGTTTTGAACTGCGAACGGTGAGAATTTTTATCCATTTTGTAGAAGGAAAATTTTGCTTTTAGACGACCGAAGTGAGTCGAGAAGTGGGGCGAGGCGCGTGGATGCGCGAATACATCAGTCGATCACTTGAAAGAAACATCTCCATTCCATCGAACCTCCGTCATGGCTGAAAAGCGTAAACTTCTCAACGAAATCGACAAGTGTTTCAAAAAGGTATCGTGTCTCTTTTTACGGTATATTGCTTCTTCTTGTCTCAAGGTTGATGAGGGTGTGGAACTCTTCGAAGAGATCATGACGAAGATGCAAGAGGCGAACTCCGATAATCAACGGGAAAAGTTCCAAGATGATTTGAAGAAGGAGATCAAGAAGCTTCAAAGACTACGAGATCAAATTAAGGGATGGCAAAACTCGTCCGATATCAAGGCTCGATTTCTTTTGGTTTTCCAGACATTTTATTTTAGGATAAGGATCGCCTTACCAACTATAGAAAAATCATCGAGCAGCGAATGGAGCAGTTTAAGGATATTGAACGAGAGAACAAGACGAAGCCTCATTCGAAGCAGGGATTGAGTGCGGAGGATAAGATGGATCCACGCGAGAAGGACAAGGCGGAAACTGTCGAGTGGCTGCAGGTAAGCCTTCTGTCTTCGTTCTCATGGAATTTCAGTCGCAAATCCGTGCACTGAACGAGGAATGCGACAAAGCCGAAGCCCAGCTTGAAACTCTCTCGTCTACTGATCAATCGAAGCGACGCGGTAAAAAAGAGGACAGCAAGAAGGGAGAAAAGGAGGTCAGTTCGACGTAAATTCTTTGGAGTACGGTTTCAGAAGCAAAAGAAGACGGAAGATCTGAGAAAGCTGTTGGAGCGATTGAAAATGCACATATCGAAGCTCGAAATATGCATGAGATTAGTAAACAACGAGACATTAGAGTGCAAGGACGTAAGTCGTTATTGACAGTATTGAAGATGCCATTGCAGGTCATCAACACTCTAAAAGAGCCATGCGAGTGCTTCATACAAGCTTTGGATCCTGATAACGACATGGATCCTGATTCTGTCGACTTGGAAGGTATTCATTCACTTCGAGGGTATTATTTCTTCTCCTCACAGGTCCATATGAAGACCTCGATCTCAATTCTTACGCTCCTCAACTAGAAGAACTCGGCATTCGGGGTGACGAAGAGAGATTGGAGAACGGTTCGTACAGTCTTGTACATAATCGACATTTCAGGCGAAGGAAATGGAGAAGACATTCCTTTGAGTGATCGACCCGCTGAAAAAATTCGTCATTCTAGTGGCGAGGTTCGAGTTTCATTGTGCTTCATGTTGTGATATGTAGTTGCAGGTTCCACCATCGCCATCAGCACCTCAACCGGTCGCTGCAAGGAGATTGACGCATTCTTCAACACCCAACACTCCGTTAAAGCTTACAAGGTATCCTTTTCTCGTTGCCGTTTTTTTACATTCGTAAAGAAATTTGTGCTTGCTAAGTGTACTTTAAATAGTTAAGGTTCATTGTACTATGTTTCCTGTTTTGTTAATGTATAAGTAGAGGAAAATCTTTACTGGACATGTCGTAAGTACCCTTTGAAAGTCGTAGAATTGTTGAGTTATTTAATTGTAATATTTTCGAATCTATGCAATTCCATATTTAGTCCCAAAGTGGGTGCTTTCTCTCGCGTTCGCTCGCCTGCGCGCTTCGAGCTTCTCTCGGTTCTCTGCGCTTGTCTCGTTATCTCAGCGCTCACTCTTCTCTGCATTCCGAAGGCATTTGACTAGGTGATGACGTCACTCGAGGTGAGAAGACAGGGGAAGGGGGCACAGGAGACTGAGGGGGGCGAGGGCGGAGGCAAGTGGCGAGCAGTCAGCCGCCGCCACTGCGTTTTGCTTCTCTCACACACATCCATGGAAACGCATCGGGGGTATGCCGTGAGATTGTGGCTAGTGGGGCCTTTTCTCCCTTGCTCGTGCTAACAAATGAGAGAGAAACTTTGCCAACATAATTCGCCCTGGTGCTAATATCAGCAGAGTATCTAAGCTCTTTTGATAATTATTCGCTTCGTATGTGTTTTGCTTTTGACCTTTGTGGAAGTGGACGCGACGATGTCATTTGATCGTGGCGGCGTCTCCTTGGACGTTGCGATGTCGCCCCTCCCCGATTGCGTCAGCGGGCACTCGCCTAAAAGGGCTCGGAAGACGAAGTCGCCGAGCCGGCATGAATCGCTCGTGGGCCGAAGTGACAGGGCGTGCTGACCACGCCTGAGTCTCAGTTCTAGACCGCGCGAGCCATCAATCGATGTTTCTCTTCCCTTCCCCTTCGCCTTTCCTTCGCGCCCTCAACATCTCGTCCGCTACACTCCTTTCGGCTTCACTGCGAGCCTCGTCTTTTCTTTTCATTATCGATTTTAACTCAGCGCCTGGGATTTCAGTCTGTCTCTATATACATTACTCCCATAGTTTGATTCGTTTCTCCTTGCTATTGTTGTTGCTTTTGAATATCTGTGAACAATTGAGAATGCTTGCCCGATACAAAAGATGAAAGTGTAACGTTCTCTTCCTCATTGATGCGGCGGGAGTGTTTCTTTCTCATGAGCCGCTTTTCCTATCGATTTGCCTCGTTCTCACTTAGCTTTGGTACTCCCTTCATAGTGACTCATGTCATTACGCGAATGCTTGCTCTGTTATTCTCTTTCAACCTGCGTTTTTTTTCAGTCAACCTTCGTTGGACTCTTCTTCATTGTCGTCACCTCCCCCGGCGACTCCTCCACCGCCGCCGCAGGCGATACCGTACAATTCCGTCGCTGCTGGCATCAAGCCGACTCTCGCTGCGAAGGCGAACGTCGTCGTTCTGCCTGGTGCTCCGTGAGTGGAACGTGGATTGCCTTCATCAGGAGATTGCAGGAAACCGACAAGTGCGTCGCCACAAGTCGACGCAGTGTCATCTCCCTCATCGACGCCTCCGCTTGTGACGTCCGCATCGGCCACGCCGCCTCTTAGCGCTCAGCCTTCTCTTTCGAACCACACTTCGTCAACTCCATCCAACGACGAGAATACTGCACCGGCGACCATTCATGAAGTCGGTCTTTCTAGCATTTATTCTTTCTTAGGTGAGCTCCTTGTCAACAACCAAGCTTTCGAGCTCCGGTTCATCTACTCCGGAGACCGTCAATAAGCGCTTCTCCTTCGTAGCGAATGGGCCAGCACAGGAGGTATACTAATCTTCGCCTATTTTATATTACTAGGTGACTGCTCTGAAGTCGACACCTGCTGAAGCTATTGCATCAGATATAAGTGGCGTGCAGGCATCCTTACTCATGGACCCTCCTGCCACTCCTTCTGTTGGCACGAATTCCAACGAGGATGGCTCTGAAGACGCTTTGAGGCAATCACTTCTCATTCACAATCAGCACATTAACGAGAATCGGAGTCAGGAGCCGCAAACGGTATTTGCTAGTTTCTTTCAATGAGACATTGACAGGCGCACATTCCTGCGTGGTTAGGAGCATCTCCGCTGGGTCGCGCCATCGCCTCTCATGAACACGACGTGCATCTGAGCGCCCTGGAACAGGCGTTGACACGCATTCCACAACAGATGGACTCGGAGCGTCCTCGTTCCTATCTGCCGAAGATGCCTTGTCAGACTCAGCAGTGGTATCCACAAGCTCCACCGACAAACGCGGATACCCTCGAGTACTACCTGCGACTGAATCCCGAGACGCTCTTCTTCACCTTCTATTATATGGAAGGAAGCAGGGCGCAGCTGCTGGCAGCAAAAGCCTTGAAGAAGCTCTCGTGGAGGTTCCACACCAAATACCTCATGTGGTTCCAACGACACGAGGAACCCAAGCAGATCACGGACGACTATGAGCAGGTCGGTGATTTGGAATTCCATTTCATTGTTCAGGGAACATATGTCTACTTCGACTTCGAGAAGTGGTCTCAGAGGAAGAAGGAGCAATTCACGTTTGAGTACCGCTACTTGGAGGACAAGGAGTTCGATTGATCTCCCTTGTGTGCACTCCTCATGTAGCTTTAAATGTAGGGATTGGTGAGGAGTGCTTCGAGGATGTACATTCACCTGCAGCTGGTTGGTCGTCTCACTGGGGTGTGCTTGGTGCAGAGCTGGTCTTTTCCCTTTTCCCCCACGGCATTGTCTGGGTCTCTCTTCGCCTTCGTACATCCACCGACTCTTCCATCTGCCCGGTTTCCTTTTGTACATTGCAGTATTGATACGGTTGTCGAGTGGCCTCGGCACTGCCTCTCAGCCCCAGTTTCCCCACCAAATTCCCCCTTTCGAGTCGACTTATTCCTCCTTTTCTACCTTCCATTCTGGGAGTCCTTTCAGAACTTTATGCAAAACAAAATAAAAGGTCAATTTTGAGCCGTGTACAGCATCCGTTTATTCTCTGGGGGAGAGCGCGATCCTCAGAGAATGACGAAGAGGACGCCCGTCAAGCAGAGAAGCGCCACTGAGCCGACGACGGCGGCCGTGACGCGGTAGTTCTCCCACATCTTCTTCCTCTTCACTGTCGCCGCGCGCGTCTGGAAAGCCGCCGCCCCCATCTCGAGCACGGCCGCCCGGTCCACGAGCGCGTTGAGCTTCGTCGAACGCTCGCCCACCAAGTCGATGTTGGCGCGCATGACACGCACGACCTGAAGCCTCTTCCCCCTCCCTCCACGTACCTCGTCGAGCGTCTTCTGAGTTTCCTCGAGAGCCGACGAAGACATCGAACCTCGCGCTGTCTTTGCTCGATACGAATCATCTTCCCTCTCTCACTTCCCTCTCATGCAAGAAAAGACTTTCGAATCCTGTGATATTCTCTAATTGAGTGACAGGCATTGTCGCTTTGGAAATGAGAGGCCTGAACCCGACACAAAAGAGTCAGCTGTGGACTGGCTTGTGTGGTGCACGTGGGTGAGGATGAGGGGGACACATCAAAAGACTACGCTTTTCGGCTAGCAACCTGTCTACAAGTGTCTAGAATCTCTTTGTGACAGAAGAAAGCGAATGAAGAAAGAAGAAGAGTCTCAGAGTGAAGCAGCCGGCGACTCGACGGCCGCCTCGGAGACGTCGTCATCGAACCAGCGAAGACCACCGCCAGCCGCATCTTCCACCTCGTCGTCTTCCTCGTCCTCGGCGTCACTCTCAACGACGCCTTGAGACGGAGGCAACTCGACCTCCTGCAGAAAATCTTCCTTCGCCCTCTTCCACTCACCTTAGTCTCTTCGACCTCGGGAAGGAGCTTCTCCTCCCTCTCCTCCATGTCTCCCACCAAGTCCGCCGTCTCGCTCTTCTTCTCCGAGAGGCGCATCTCTCGAAGAAGCGCCTCGATCGCTTTCCTTGACGAGTCGAACTCGCGAGTGCTCGTCGGCAGAGAGACGCCACTCGCCGCACGGAGCAACGCCGTCGCCAGATCCGCCCTCGCGAGCACCTCTTCCTTCTTCGAAGCCACACTCAACTCGCGACGCATCTTTCTGAACAGATTTCCTAATAAAGAAGAAGAACTTGCTTGTGACGGAGGAAGCGCGAGTCCTTCCAGTAGTCACGTCGAGGGAAGCTCATTCCACTTGTGTCGAACTAGACTCTTTCTTCTTTTCTCCATCAAACAACTCAACCTCGACAGTCAACCAAGCTTGCTGAGGTTCGGCACTTCTGAGAGTCTTCGGCTCCACGGGTTCCTCGTCGTCGTCCCATTGCGAGAGAAGCGTCTCGATGGTCGCCCTCTCAGCTGGCTCGCATTCTCTTTCCAGTACTGCTCAGCTCTTTGAACATTTACAGTAAGACTCACATTTGGAGAAGGAAAGAGGACGAAGGTTGTCCACCGAGAGGTCCACGTCGTCGTCTGTGTCGGGAGGCGACTTGTCCCTTTCCTCGTCCATCTCTTCCTTCCTCTCCTCCTCTGCCTTGCTTGTTCCTTCCATGGGAATTTCCTCGGAGAAGGAGAACTCGCTGTCGCTACGATCTCCCATTTCAGGCGGCTCCTCGGCACTCGCGTACTCCTCGGAGGAGACGGAGTTCGAGTGTTCGTCCTCTGCAGTCACCGACTCTTTCGACCCGTCTCCCGAGGCCTGCATCGAGTGTTTCCTCCTCTCCCTTCCCTCTCACCTCGGCTTCTTCAGCTGCGGGCAGATAGATGGGAGTCGTTTTGACGGAAGCAACGAGGGAGAGTTGAGCTGGTGTGGACGCAGCTCGAGCGAGACCGCGAGCCACTGCATCCGCCGCCGCCTTGGTGGACGAGGCGCCAACCCGAAGAGGAAGCAGCGAGGAGGAGGACGCCCATGCAGAGCCCATCTACAGTCTCGTCTTCCCTTTTCTTCGTCTTCTAACCTGAGAAGGAGCTCTGTCGATAGCACTTCCAGCATTCAACGGAGCGACTAGTTGAGGGAAATGACTTGCGAGATGCACCGAAGGCAATCCTCCGGCGGCGCCACGCACCGTCGCCACTCGCATCAGTTCCTCCACTTCAGCGGAGTCTGTCCACGGAAGACCGAACTGGGCGGCGAGGGTGGCGGCGCCGGCGACGGCCGAGTGGTTGCCTGCGGGTTGTCTCGCCGTCCGCCGGGCCAAGACGGGTCGACGACCAGCTCGGCCTCCGTCCAGCGTTCCTCGCATCGTCGCCGCCACTCCCCCACTCAATTCATTGAGATGCTGAGTGTTCCAGTGAGTCTTCATGTCCGAAATGCGAGCTCCATCGAAGTCGGGCAATCCACAACAAAGAGGACAGTTCTGGGAGGGTTCCTCTTTCTCCTTCTCATCCTCACCACTTCGAGACCAGGTGACGGCGCCTCGGGATGGATCCTCGAGAGATGCTCGTAGAAGACTCGTTGGTTGAAGCCGGAGAGGCCGCAGTAGGGACACGAGAGGACGACCACCTTGCAGAGGTCGTAGTTCTTAGTGGAGTCGCCTTCGTACACTGTCTCTGCAAGTAGATGCATCTTTGAAGGAAGAAGAAGACGCACCGAAGTCCCTGTGAGAGAGGATGCATTGCACGGGATGGTCAGCCGAGTGAGTCTGTCCTCCCCCTCCACTGTCGTCCATCCGAAAGCGATTGGAGAGGAAGCAGGCGTGGCAGAGGTCGAAGTCGTAGCAACGCAGACATTTGTAGCGATTTCCCGAGAAGTTTGGTGTGAGACAGCCATCACAGGACACGCCTGGAGGCAAGAAGAATTCCATTTCAGTCAAAGGGGACGCGTCGACGACGAACGACGACTACTCACCTTCGTGATGCAGCGGTGATGGCATCGCCCTCCCCTCGCGTCCGCCTTCTTCTCAAACCCTAAAACAACTTCTTCGTCCTCCTTCTTCGAGTCTCACAATCACGAACTGAACAAGAAAAAAAGGAGGATGACCGAAGAGTGGATGTGCTCGAAGCACATGTTCGAGGCTGGATGAGGGACAACACTACTGACGCGCACCGCGTGCGTGTACTCAAGAGTTGAGAGAGGAAGCTTTATTTGGTGTGGGACAGGGACCTCTCCGAGTGGACGACTTCTGCCGCGAGGAGTCTCTGTGCGTGGAGCATTTCTTCGCTCTTCAACTGCCACTCGGACACGAAGCTGCATCTTCTTGTTGGAGGAGTCTTCCCTCACCGAGCTCGAGCCTCGCGTTGTCGTTCTTCGAGTTGAAGAAGGAGCAGGGGCGAGGCGGCCGCCGAAAGAAGTGCCGCGGCCACTCCGCTCAACGAGAGAATCTGCGCCTGCTTCACTTCGATCACTCATTCACCAGAAGAAAGCGAAGTCGGAAACGGAGAACGCGCTCGAAGCACAGCTCGCTCCATCGCCACGTTGACGACGTCGTCTCGCTGCTCGTCGCCTCTTCAGAGCTGTCCAGGACTGGGTCGGCAGTCGTGGACATCCAACGACGGGCGATGCGTCGTCGCCAGTCGCTGCAGTGGAAGTCCTTCTCTAGTGTCTGAGAAGTGAGAGGAGAGAGGGACTCGCCTCGATCTCCTTCAAGTCTTTCCCAGGAAAGCTCTTGTTTGAGGGCTGAGAGAGGAAGACTTCAAGGTGGTTGAAGGTGGAATCCCAGGTCGGGGAAGAAAGATGCGAGGTGGGCGGTGAAAGCGCGAGGGTCATGTGAAGGCCGGCGAGATGGACGGGAAGAGACACGGCGACCTGTCCGAAGACGCATCCCGCAAGGAGAAGACGCTGCCAGGGCGATGGCTGCCGGTAGTCTTTCGGAGTGAACGAACTTTAGAAGAGCGAGAGACGAGGAGACCCACGTCGGCGAGGATGGAGAGGGCGGCGAGAAGTGCGAAGGTCGTCTCGTACTCGAGAAGACTGTTGTGGCCGTCGACGAGCAGCGGAATGCTCGTCGTGGCGACATCCACCACAGCTTCTTTGCCTACTGAGGAGGAGACTTCAACAAGAAGACTCACGCACGAAGAGGACACACAACTTGACAGCTGTGATCACGAGATAGAAACGAACGAGGCAACCGCGCAGCGAGCAGCCCATCCTCCCCTCTCCGTCTTATGTAGACTCACGGCTGAGATGCAAAGAATCAGTAAAACGGAACTCCTTTAATAAAGCCACAGGAAACATGAAAGGTGAAGAAGAAATACCCATAAAGACCATCGGGACACGTCACAGGGAAAGAGCTTCGATGGAGAAGGCGAAGGAGGGACTTGCAGCTTAGGAAAGTTTGATTCGCTTGCTGCTGCGATCGGAGAGAAGCCAGCAGTCCTCGAGGACACGCACGGCGAGCGCAGGCTGATCCTTCTTGAGTTCCTCCCAGTCCTCAGTCTTCATGATCACTTCACGGTTCGCGACGAAGAATCGTTTCGCTTTGTTGAGGAGACGCGAAGCACCAACGCGATCCGCCACCTGGATGCGCAGAGCCGCGTTGTCCACACGGAGACCGCGCATCAGCTCTTCCTCGCATTCCTTCTTCAGTCCGTCCACACAGAATCTGCGATGTACGAGAAATGCGCGAAGGAGACGAACCTGTCAGCGACGAAGAGCAAGTCGATGGTGTTGTCTTCGATATTGGGACAGCTTCCCGTGTACAAGTAGGTGAGCAAGGAAAGCATCGTCTTCGAAGAGACATCATCAAACTTTGCCTGAACAAGACTGCCAAGGATAGGATCGACGAACCTTGCCCTCGATCACTTCCTTGTTCTGGTTGTTGTGGAAGAGAGCGCTGAAGAATCCCGATCGAGGAGTGATGAGAGCTCGATGAACAGAGAACTCCCTCTTGTCACTGCCCACGCCGACTTCAATGCGGAAGTCCGAGAAAGTGTCATTGTTGAGAAGACAACCGAAGGCCGCTGGAAACTCTCATCAACGACTTCACAACTCACAGTCAGAAGAGGCGACATTCTTATTGAGCGGAGAACGCTGAGGAGTAGCAGACACAGCCACCTTCCTCACTCTCGCCGCAGGAGACAGCGCGTTCAACGAACTCGAGTGAGAGGGGCTCAAGAAGGCGGAAGTTGTCTCGTCAAGATCCTCTTCGTCCGCGGTGAGCAGCTTCTCGCAATGCGCGTCACCGAAAATAGTGAGTTGCACACCGACGGTGAGAGTGTCATCGGGCACGAATCGTTCGTGACGAGCCTGTGCGACGTTGCAGCGATGGATGGAACCAACCTTGAGCATCTCGACGGAGAAGAACTTGGAAGCGGTCACTATTCCACCGCGATTGATTGTCACAACGTTGCGGTTGAGGGCGCATCCTCGGGGTCCATCCGCCGTCTCAATGACAAAGTTGACACGGAAGCGAAGACGTGGTTGCGGGCATTCTAAACGAATTTGGTAACACGAAAACCTTTGCTTACTCTGAATGTAGAGGAAGAGTGAGATGAAGCCAGCGCATTCATCGTCCTTGCCCTGAGGGAAAAGCTTCATATAGAATTCGTGTTGACCGTCACTTGTGCCAAAGCGCCTAAACATGATAAATGGAGAAAACAGTACAAGACTCACAGTGACTCGAGAGCGTCGCCCGAAGCAAGGAGTTCCTGATGCGTGGAGAAGTTGTGAATATGCCAGGTGTGCGCGACGAGAGCCGTGTCCATGAGCGTGGATCCGAGCGTGCTCGACACTTCCGAAACGGCGAGGTTCTCTTGAAGACTCGACGTCTCGATGGAGGACACAGGCACCGAACGCGACATCTTCCTTCAACAGCCACACCACGAATGACAACTCTCACCCACAGCGAGTGTGACCCACAGCCTCTCCCCTCTCCCCTCAAACCAGAAACTTGATCTCGGTCACCTCGCAGGTAGAGCGCCGAGCACCACAGCTTCCATTCCAAATAGTCCACATTTAGAGCTTTATTTGTATCCAAAAAGAAAGAAATTGCTAAAGAACAATTCCATTCTTATATGAAACAAAAGTGATACAAATTCCATTCACAGCTTCTAAAACTGACAACGTTGCTTGATGAAAAAAGAACACATCAAAGACGCAATAGCAACGGCAGAGGAACAATAATTGGAGCAATATTCTGAGCGATCATTGGATAAACCCTTAGTCTCGAAATGAAAGGAATTTTAAGAACAACAAATAGAGGGGATCGAAGAAAAAAAATTGGAAAGCATTTGCTTTAAGACGTAGCCATCGAGGGCACGACTATAAATTAGACAAAAGTAATAAATAACCAATGTCTTAAAGACAGCTCAAAACAATTTTGCTAGAAATCATTTCTCAGTGTTACCTATAAGTCGGCGAAAGAAATTGAAGCCTGACCACTGCCAGAGTCGAGATCTCTTCGGAAGTGGCTCGTCACCCTCTTCGTATTCTCCCAATTTCGACATTGAGGCCCATTGTGCTCGAACTGGACGAGTTGGAGTTGATGGAAGATGAATCGAAGAATCGAGTGATACCGAAGAGACAGCCGGCGTCAGCGTTGTCCCCTCTGAACCTAAAAAATAAAGATCTTTACAGAAAAATTGCTTCACTTACGAGGTCGTTTACGACTTCCTTGAGCACTGAAAAGTAGCCTCGAAGAAGGTGTGAAGAAGTGAGAGGGCGGCGACTCCTCTCCCCTCGGCGTCGTGCGAACATCCAAAACGAAGGTCGCCTTCTCACGACTTCGAGTCATAATCGGCGTGCGCAGGCGAATGGAGATGTCGACTTGTTCAGCCGTGCCTTCCACTGAGCCTTCTTCCGTCACGAACATCCGACGAGCACTGGCACGCGTCACTAGCGGTGTCGTTTGTTTCGGAGGTGTAATGCACGGCGCTTGCGGAGTCTGCAAGCACTCCTTTTCACGTATTCGTTCTCTTCTTGGAGCTTTTTACCAGAGAATTCTGAAGAGCCCGCCTAGCTGAACGAGTCTGAGGCGGTGATGGCCTCGAATTTTCTTCTTGCGGTCCTTCATGTTCTTCGTCAGAACAATGCTCTGACTCCGTCTACAAAGAAAAGTATGCATACATGAAGAACTTACAGTTGACTGCTCAGAATCCGCGAGCTCTCGAGAGCTGCTTCGTGTACGCTTCGTGCGAGAACGTCTCACCTACACGAATGTGAATGAAAAGGAGAGCAGTCAAACGCACCACTTCCGTTTTTTCGCCAATTGACATTGTTGTGGTAATTCTGGTAGCAGACATGGTAGATAGAGTCTTGTCGAAGGTCGAACATTGCCACTCGTTGTTTTCTTGGAATCCATCGAGCATCAGTTCCTCTTCGTGTCGAATAAAACCAGGACCGCGAAAGTTCACCGCTTGAGACGCTTTCGACCTCAGCTGACAACACTCACCACAGAAATTGTTGTCCATGGCTCCGACATATCGCAAAGAAACACGCTCGCTTTGCAAACGATAATTTGCATGTGGCTGAACGGCGATGACTGCCTCGCGGAAATCAGCTAACACATCGTTGAGAGAGACATTCGGGTCAATAACTTCATCGACGGACAAGTCGTCTTCATTCAGGTCCACGGCTTTGTCAAACACAATCTGCACCAATATTAACAAAGCCTCAGCTCTTACAGCAATTGTTGAGATGTTGTCGGCACGAAGGCGATTCCAACACTGAAGAGCGTGCTGTACCAGCCTTCTTGCGTGATTCGGTTGCTCTTGTACTTCCTACAAAATATTTCACATGAAGCATATGCTCAACGTACATAAATGTTGAATTCGTACTCCGACAAGCATCGTTGATCGCAGGCATGTACGAGACTGACTGCTTGCATGGGACGGATCACGTTCGTCAAGCCATCCGATCCGAGGATGAGACAATAGTCGTCCTCCGACAAGGAAACCACCGACACGTCGGGATCCGGGGACACCACAAATTCTTTCGTCGTCTCGTTGTACGACCATAGGTCACCTAGAAAAGTCACAATTCACGTCATAGATCTTGTTTCTTACCAAGACTGCGTGCGACAGCCAGAAAGGGAATGCTCTCTGTCGGTGTGCTTCTTCTCATTGGTCCAACATGGCCGCGAATTGGCCGGGTCCAGACGACTCTCATCACACCGGCTTTGCAGCTTACCGAGCCTCCAGCTTCCGAAATTCGTCGTTCCTCCTCGGCGCTCTCTGGCTTGTGATCGACGGTCAGTCGTAGAGCTTCCAATCCATTGGTTTCTTCTAGGGAAAACTTCGTTGAACTCCAACTCTTACCATTACGTTTTCCGAGGAAAATAGCGGAATCACCGACATGACCCATATAGAGTTTGCCGTTGCGAATAAACACGCAACTAGCAGTTGTTCCCGCTGTCGACGCATAACCGGAAGCAGTTCGCGGCCAGTCACCTGAACGAACAAACGCTAAGGCCAAGAAAAGAATTCTCACCGACAATGCGCCACATAGCATGGTGTGTCTGTAAGAAGCCACGTCGGATAGCTTCGAGAATATCGTCGTCGTCTTTGGAATCGAATTCCGATTGCGACTAAAGAAGAGGAGTGAATCGCCCAAAGACTGACCTGAATATTGGAAAGAAGATGCTGGCGAACATATTCACTTGCTTCAGCTCCGCCATGACCTGGACACAATAAATTGCAAGTAAAAATAACAAACCATCATAAATTGCCGCATATGTGTAGAGAATGTTTCCATCAGCATCACGAACAACTTCAACATGCAGCCGGTCCTCCATGTATTTTCGGCCACCCTAAAGCAACGAAATAAAGTAATTGCAGTTTTTAATCATTCTTCAAACGTTCACCTTCATAAACGAAAATACAAACCTGATTTGCGCAGACAGATATTCTGAGACTCTGCCCTAGTTCTTGGTTAGTAAGTTGTTGGAGAAGTTTTCTCGAAGGAGATGATGTGTAGGATGAGGAAGGCGAGCTTCCCGGACCAGAGGGTAAGGAGTCACTCGCTCCGTCAGGTATCGTGTGAAATGTCATTGCACGGTTAGTTTAAGCCCTGCAAAATGTTAAAGTTAACAAGAAAAAACGAGAAAAGCGCTGCACGAGAAGTTCTCGCAAAATGTGCACCAGAATGTTTGAGCGGGAGAATCACTTTTGGAGGCGACCGCAACGCACGATGCGCGCGTCGCGGTCGTCTCTTCACAGCCTTACCCTGAAAATCAGGGGCCTCTCACTCGGCCGCAGCTGTTTCAGAAACTGCCCGTGAGTTGCTAGTAACTCGCTTTGAAACGTTTTAAAATCAAATTCTCATTGAAATCCACGCTATTCATCAGTATCCATATCTAAATTAAGCGTGAGGTCACTCAATCGGGTGTTGAGAACATTCTTTTCCCTGCTATCGTGACAAGAAAAAAAATGCAGCTGCTAAAGTCAGAAAGGGTCATAATTATCACAGACATATATATCACCGCGATGAAAGTGTAAGCGGACGATATTCAGGAAAAATACCAACTTTATCACAACGAGCACTATGGTTCTAGGAAGAAGAAGAATCATCCACGATGGAGCATGTGCCCCGTCTTTTTCGAAGTCACGATACAAAATTTGTGATGCCTTTTGTTGAAATACGCGCGCGTGCGACAATTTTTAGTCTGGCGTGCGTAGATCAACTTTTCGGCTATTTCTCTTCGCGGCTAGTTGGCATTGCTTTGTAAAACTTCGAAACTTCCGATGCAACTTAATTTGTTTTCTCAGGATGATAGTCTAACAATGGACGAGCTTTCCAATCTACCAGACACTGTGCTACTTGTTGTGTTTAGCTTCCTGCGCTACGGAGACTTGACAGTGAGCTTTCCCTTTTCATCAGACTCAATATCTGGTTCAGTCATGTCGTTGCGTGTGTCGTCGATGGAATTTCGATGCAACGCTAGCAATTAGACGCCTTAGGCGAGTGTTCGGCATACAGAATCGGTTTCTCTGGTATGCGAATCTCCTTGCCAGAATCTTCGTATTTGAGGGAGAATCTCGATTTCTGCAATCGCGATGAGTGTGTAATGATTCCTCGGCTGAATCATTCAGCGTGCTTCCACGAGGGAACAAATGCGATCTTCGTTTTTGGAGGCGCCACACCCGAACAAACATGCTTTAATGATCTCTTCAAACTTGACTTGGTCTGAGTCCTTTCATCTTTAACCTTTTTCTGATAGACTCGCTGTGCTTGGGAACGGGTCGTGGTGAAGCGCAGTCCGTTTCCTACTCCCAAAGTTTTTGCGTCTCTTTGCCAATGGGGAGATCTTCTCGTCCTATTTGCTGGCTTGAAAACTATGCCACCTACACCTATCGTACCTTCTTCTATTTCACTTAATGAGGTTCATCTCTACAATCCGACGCTTAATGTCTGGACGAAGGTGCGCGTGTCCTATTTTGACATTTGCCTAGATGGACACACTTGGATTAGAAGGACCGCGACTAAGTGGCCATGGGGCTGTCATCACAGGGAATATAATGGTCGTGACGGGAGGGATGCGAGAAGACGTTATTCCCAACGATGTCGTTGATGTTCTCGATCTTCGAGAAGAACGATGGTTTCAACCGAAAATCGAGGGCGAGAAGCCTCCGTCGAGACAATGCCCAGCTCTCATCGAGCTTGAACCAGGGCGATTACTTCTTGTCCACGGATACACTGCCGACGATGACGCGACACCAAGGGTCGCCTGGACTTTGTCCTTTGATTCGTCCAATCCACAGCACTCGGTCTGGAAATGGGAGCGCCATAAGGTGAGGCTTTATTTTCACTTATTCATGTTTCTTTTAGGAAGAAGGCACTGTTCGCAGTGGAACAGTTTCTCCCGTCACTTCATGGCGTTGTGGGAATAGACTGCGGCTATTGTGCCTTGGCAAAGCAAAGGCGTCAACTCGCACTCGAAATGACCAACTAAAATTTGCCAGAGTTTACGACGCTCGTGAGCAAAGGGCAAGGCAGTTACTCAGCAAAGTGAAGCCGAAGCTTCTTGAAACGTTTGAGCATCGCTTTAATGCTCTGGAGCAAGGGGTTGCGGTATGCTGACATATCTTGATCAATTCTCTATCTCTCACTTTAGTTGTCTTGCGGAAAGAATCGATTAGAAATGCTTATGGACAATCTCTCAATCGAGTTTAGTGGCGTCTGGATTCCTG
The DNA here is from genome assembly GCA_034700245.1 of Poikilolaimus oxycercus. Taxonomy (NCBI): domain Eukaryota; kingdom Metazoa; phylum Nematoda; class Chromadorea; order Rhabditida; family Rhabditidae; genus Poikilolaimus; species Poikilolaimus oxycercus. The sequence continues at coordinate 43,237 of JAQIXL010000186.1, forward strand.
AGTTAGAAGCTTTGTATCCAAGAACACCGAGCGCATCAAGGTAAGGGCACCAATAAGAGTAATTTAATTTCAAAAGCTCGTCTTTTAGTGAAGGTTTAATACGAGAGAGACGAACAAGTAACGACTTGCAAGATCTTCGTCTTCAACATGCGTGTAGCAGCAACGTAAAAGTGGTTGTGACACATCGCCTTAATTCAAAAAACGAATCCGTCTCTCCTCTTGGATTGTCAGTTCAGCCGTTTGACATGGATTTCCTTGTACACCACCTTCGGCATTATGTACACTCACTTCGTAAGTCAGAGTGTTAGGCAAGCAAGCTTTCTAGAAATTAAATTTTACAAATTGGAGGAAGATCTTCGTCCTCCACCAGCAATAATTAGGAAAAGCCTAGTTCCTCGTTACTCCGTCTTTATCGCAGATCTTGACGACTTTGGTCGTCGAGGAGATCTATCGTGAGTCTTTTTTCGGTGTATCATACATGTGCAGTTGGAATTGTCTTCCGCTAGAATTGGACGCAAGCCCTCAAATCCGAGGATTCTCGCTGACAGCCGCTCGTGGTGAAGTGATCGTGCACGGTGGCTTCGCGGGAGAAGAAGGGCGGCTTCGTAGTTCGGGTGGAACCCTTCGTCTAGTCCCTCTAAACCACGAGTTTCCTGTTTTTAGTCAACGAGATTATTACGAAAATTAATGCTATGTATTAGAGTAACAAAAATGAAAGTGTATGTGCTTGTATGTGCATACGTGTTAAATTCACCGCGAACATACACATGATAAAGTTTTTTTCTGCTCTTTTTTTCGCATGTCTTTCTTGAAAACGGCTTACCGCCACTAATCCTTTTGACTTGATTTGGGTTGTGAAATAAGTTTAGCCATTTCAGGATAACTTTTGAATCATGGTAAGTGAATGTGTCGGATTGAAAGTTCTTGAAGAGTGCGTCCTTAGTGATTTGTTCGGTGGGCGACCTTCTGAAGGAACGTTTACAAGAATTTCGCTTTTCTAAGAGTGAAGCCATGAACGCTCTCATTGGTTTGTTCCTTCTTCATTCAATGCGGTTTTAAGTGAAAGTGGATAAGGAGTCGCAGCAGTTGCTGTTGGATGAAGATCTCGAGGTAAGGATCTTGAATTTTCAGTCTTCACATTGCAGGAATGCGATTTGGATGAAGTGCGCGAGTGTCTGCCACCGCAGCAGCCTCGCTTCATTCTTCTCAGCTACGCCCTTCGTCACTCCGATGGACGCGTCTCCTATCCTATGTGTCTCGTCTTCTACAGTCCTTCAGGTGAATCGATTTCGGTCTTCAACTTTTCTGTCTGTTCAGGCAGCAGCCCGGAAATGCAAATGCTTTATGCGGGCAGCAGAAACAATCTTGTTCGTGAATGCGAGCTTACCAAGGTGATTTCCATTGCTTATCTTCTTTACCTCTTCTTGTAGAACTTCGAAGTGCGCGACATCGACGAGCTCACCCAGGAATATGTCGACTCGAAAGTTGCTTAAAGGGACAGTACTGTGAAAATGGATTTGGTCTTAATAGACGCAGAATTTTTTGCTTATCAAAAGTCAAACATAGACCATGTGGCGGAAAAAGCGAAAACAAGCGTAAACAGCCAAAATCAGTTTCCCGCCAAAAGCTTTGAATGTGGTCTTGGATCAGGGA